>VZTI01005203.1:242963-256686 GCA_013397865.1 Struthidea cinerea | reverse complement strand
GTGCCCGGCGCCAGCAGCTTTTAGCGGAGTGTGGAGCACCCCGAGGGAGCCGCGGTGCCGGCGGCGGAGCCTCTGGGCCGCCCCGGTGCCGGCGAGGCGCGGGCGGCTGTGCCCGCGGCAGGGCGCTCCCCGGGAGTATACACTCGCTGGGTGGTTTATGGATATTTTTTTTTCTATAAGAAAATGCACGATTGCCCCGTCATACACACTACGTTTATATACACTGTATACCTGCAGCAATAAAATGCTGAATGCGATCGTTCTCTTTGTGGTGTGTGGGGGCATGGGAGTGTGTGAATGATTTCAGGATAGTGAACCCAAACAGCAAATATTTCAAGCTATCAGCATCAGTCTAACGATTAGCCATGTGGAGATGGCTTTCCAAAACACCCAAGTTAGCATCAGTGCTTTCAGCAGCTTCATGTCTCTGAGGAGATCCTGAGTGAAATCACTGATGGTCCATCCTACACACCAAAATGTGCCTGTGACTGCCAGTAAGCAGCCAACATAACACAGGCACTGGTTAGGGACCAAGACCATCCCCATTAGCAAAGAGGTTTGCCTGTGACAAGGGGCAGAAGTCAACCTCTTGCATGCGCAGATCTGGGACTGGAAGTACTTGGTGTCCCAAGCTTGGGTACGGCTGTGGGAACCATCCCCTGTACACCCCACTGCCCTGGGGGTGAGTGTCTTAAGTCAGCAAGGAGCAGAGGGCAAGGAGGCATGGATTGCTAGCCGCATCTACTTGGGTATATCTGCTTCAGTCAGATCCTTGCTGCTGTTTGGCATGGCCATGTGCTAGCAGTGACATTTCAGCTTCCTCTGCTCTGGGCATGTGACGCACCACTGAGAAAGAGGCTAGCATGAGGCATTTGAGCCTCATCAGGCTATTTAGGTGAAACACAGATTGTGCCACTAAAGGGATCATAATCTGATAAAATCTTATTACTGGTCTGAAATGCTATGATAGCTTTTAGATTTTCATCTAAAAGAAGAACTATTTTTTCAAAGCAAAGCATATGGAGTTAAGCTCCTTATCGGCGTGTAGGGACCATATGATTTTCAAAGATACTGAGCAATTGCAACTAGTACCAGTGTAGATCCTACTTGAAGGTTGGGCTGCAGGCAGACCTTGAGAAAAAGTCATATCCCAGAAGTCTGAGTTTATGCAAGAAGTCTGCCCTGTTCACAGGGCAGCCATTACCCAAGTGAATATCAGCTTTTAGCTGGGTAGTGCTGCCTGCCTGGCTTTTATAACTCCAGGCTTCTGTAAACGCAGTAGGAAAATACCATCATCAACAACTTGTTCTTAGAGAAACCAAAAAGAATACAAAAGAGTTTTTGAAAGAGGGGAGTGGCTGCTTTTTAAACTTTTGTGTTTGGAGTGGCCTATAATTTGGGTCTTCAGCTCTGCATGTCATGTCGGTAGTCTGGTGCTGACGTTCTCAGCCACAAAACTTGAAACTTTCCTGTTCAGAGCAGGAACATTTTCATCATTATAGACTGGTTGATGTTTACAGTTGCTGAGAAAAAAAAAAACTATTAATGCAAAAGAAGGTTAATATTGCTTAAGAGGCTTTTTGAAGTCATATTAAGCATCATATTTGGAATATATTCCATGAGATATAAAGTAGGAATACCCAAACTTTCACCATAATAGGATGTTTTCTGGAGCCAAGAGAACACTGAGGTTTCCACACTGGACCTAAGCTGATGTCCCAGTTTGGACAGTCACCCCGAGACAGCTTTTTCTTCTCTGCTGTAGCAAATATCAGGTGAACAGATGGCTAAAATATTTTCTTTGAGTGTGAGAATCCAGAAGGTCTCAGCTGAAGGACTTTTATGATAGTATCATTAACAGGATATTGTAATCACTGCAGACATTTAAAATCTGGTACCCGCTATTCAAATAACACTTCCACAACACTATGGAAGTAGAAAATGAGATACTGGTGATTAAAAAGCACCAGTAGTAACTCAGAGGTTATAATTTCAAAGTTACAATTCTAACATAATGCATAGTGCTTGGTAAACGTGGGTGGATGAGAAACTGGTAGAACTGCCAGCATTGTCATGAGGCAGTTTTATGTGCCATTGGTTTTTCATTCAGTTTTTAAAACGAGCGCATTCCTCAGGAAGCCAGAGCAAAAACTGCTGCCAAGAATCTTTTCTGCAATGATTTTGCTTCATTTGAAAGAAAGAACTAGTTGTTTAAAAGTCAAAGTTGAGCAAAAACGTTTAGATCTGCTAACATCCTGGGAATGAGCAATGCAGTCCAGTGTGGGCACAATCTCTACTTTACTCCTGAGTGGCTAGAGGCATAGGAGAGCATTTCTTGGAGAGAGGTTTCCTCACAAATACTTCTCCATACCACAACAGAACCATTAATGGTTACGCCCACAACAAAGACTAGAGTTAAAGTGGCAGAGGGAGGACCAACCCTTCCCAAAACTTCGGCCTTAGTTTTAGACCTACCTTAAGGAATGAATTCAGGGCATAAGAGATTAGGCTTCATAGACAAGGTTCTTTCAACGGCTGAGTCAAAATCACAATGCAGCATTTCCTCTAAAGTTAATGGTTGGTCAATAAAGCCAAAGGGGAGATAAAATACTACACCTTTGAAATACTGTGCTCTTTCAGTATGATCATGTCTCGATCTCTCTCATAAGAGCATTGTATCAGGTGACAGGATAAGTAAAGAACAGAACATGAAATAGGAAACACCAAAGGCAGAGGAACACTTGCATAGCCTGCACTTCCTTATGTTTCTTTCCCAAAGAGTTGATGTGGGAATCTCTTGTGAATGCAAGCAACATGAAGCTGTATCCACTTCCCATGTATATATCATACAGTCCTGATCTGTTTTCCAGTCGATGAAAATTATACAGAACGTATGGACCAATTTTTCAGGAGGCTTAGGCAGTGAGCCTTAGGGATTCAAGGCCCTGAGCATTAATTGCCTTTTCACCTTTACTAACCCTGTATGACAGCACATGTATTCTCTTCCTAAACTGATGGGAAGTTACTTCCCATCAGTGCTGGCCACAAATGCCAGCATTGACTCATTCTGTGGCTAGAAGCTTCTTCTCCAGGCAAGCTTGCTATTTAGGAAATGAACTTTAGATTAGTTATCTCCAGTGATAGTCTGAATACCCATTTTCCTATGCTGTCAAATACTACACTGGCCAAAACCAAGACCCCTTTTGTAATGCTGCTCTTCACGGGTTTTCCTTCCCCAGAGGCTGCTTGAAGGAAGGACCCCTCCCTGGCTTTCCATTGTTTCATAGCAACTTCTCTTAAGTTTTTCCATGCTTTTTTCACGACAACTTTGGAAATAATAGTTTCTGGACTCTGAAATAAACCAGTATGTGTCATGAAATTTCATTCTTTTCAGCATTTGTTATTTTCCTGAGGCATTTGTCTTTCAGGGATTCACGTGAGTGCAGTTCTAGTGGTTTCTACCTCACATGATGATGTGTTCGTGAAGAAATTAAGAGCTGAGTGAAAGACTCATAGCTGGAGATTTTCAGCAACCCAGAATTGTTTAAAACTGCAAAGTACACACCAGTTGATGATTTTATTTCCTTATTGAAATGTACATTTGCTTTTACATGTTCTCAGAATCGTAGGAGTCATTTCATGCTTGCATTCCTTGGCTTGTTAACAAAATACTCATGAGTTGCCAGGGAATCTCCTTGGTGTGTAATGATAGACTCCATAATTTTTGCAAGGCCAGACAGTCTTTGTCTACTGGCTAACCCCACCTTTTAAAAGCTCTTTGTGGCATCTTGTTGGTGAGCTGTGAGACTTCACTGCAAGCTCACCAGTGAGATTCACTGTTGCAGGGCTTCTCTTTTGCATGGTTACTGGAAACTTCCATCAACCAGATAGTCTGTCTTGTGTCTGGTGATGCCATCTGAGGAGTCTGAAGACACCATCCTGAGTTATTTGATGTTATTTTTGTGTAAGAAAACTGTTTCATCAGTGAGGAGCCTTGACATCCCATTCAGCTTGGACGCGGTCTCACCCCTGTGGTGTGGGTACTGGGGTCATGGTTGTGCATTGCCTTGGCTGGGTCAGTGTTGCCATCCTCCTCATCAGTAAGCCGAAGCAGTTCAGGGCCATTGTTCATAAACCACTGCAGAACTAAGTTTTGCTTTCATCACAGCAGTACCCATGTGTGTCAGACAATGTATAAGTTCCATTTTTGAGTCTCCTGTTTGAATTTAGCTTGGGGCTATGAGCTGTTAATGAACTCTGTGTCTCTAAGTGATTTTCTACTTTGCACGTCCTAATCAATGCCCCTCCCTCTGACTGATAACTTTCTTGTCTTTTCAGATATATTATGATTTTGTTTTCATTTATAATTGCTTTTCATCTGTTTATAATATTGATGTTCCATACTCCAAAGACACTGTGTTTGTGCCAATCTATCATTCTCAGCACTGCTGACTTTTTGTTCTTGCAGTCATTCTTTTGATGCTCCAAACCCCTACATTTTTACTTTGTTTTGCCTTTATTACAAAGTTCATCACAGTCTGGCTCATACAAATGTTTGTTGCCAGAGGCTGCTTTGTCCTTTGTTCTTCCTTGTGAAGAGAATAGTGGCTCATTGCTCAACCTGCTGCTGTATTACCTGTGGTCAAAACAGTAACTTAATAATACGAGTCAGATAAAATAATGGCACAAAGCAAATATTTGTTAAATTGAAGTGTTTGCTCTGGTCCCTCTTGCTTATAATATTATCTGTTTATAGCTTGAGATTCTGATAATGAAACTTTGGAAGATTTGCATTTCAAGAGGAGAGTGTTTGATACTCTTAAGTTACAATGGCCAAGATACACTCAGGTACAAAGTAAGTGCTACACAAGAGAGAAAAAAAATAGAGGGAAAAAATAAATTTCTACACATGCACTCATTATTTCCTACAAAATGTGCACAATGACAATTTCTTCCTGTCTCAGAGCAGAGATGCCAGCATGGGATGTGACTGTAGTCTCATTTCTTCCCTACGCCAGTAGTGGCTAGAGACCACGATGCCCTGAATCTGCCAGTGGAGGCCGTATCTCTGTGGTGGAATTCCTCCAAACTCTTACCTTACCTGCATAGTGTAGGACCACATGATACACCTCTGTAGCTGCTCCCAGACAAGAAGGCTCATTAGGACCCCTCTATACCAGCTGTCGGTAGGAGCAGTCTCTCCTTCCCCCAGTTCTGCTGATGGCTCCCCAGCCAATGTCCTCAGAAGGCAGAAACGTGCTCTTCAGGCTCCTTATGATTGCCTGTCTTGGCAGTTTACATAGGATCCAGGATGTTCAGCTCTGGCTCTCCCACCTGCTCTTGCAGCAGCAGCGGTGGGAAAGGACGCTGGGTCCTTTAGAGCAGGAGGTCTCTATGAAAGGGCTCCAGTGTGCAAAGGCAGGCAGCCTGGGTGCCCACCGTTGTGTCTTGGAAAGCAGTCACAAATTCAGAGAGCTCTCAAGTGTCAGGTACAACACCTCCGAGCATCCCTGGTGCCTGCTGTTCAGGCATGTTAGGATGCACAGACTGTGCTGTCATGGCACTTTGTGTGTAGGATAGATAGCAACTAAAGAAGTGGGTAACCTCTCTTTACTTGCACTTGCCCTCAATAACATCAGCAATTCCTGGTACAAATAGCCCATGATTGTTCACCTGGGCACTACCATCTGAGCTGTCACTTTTATTTAGAAAGATGTGACAGCCATCCTTTTTTCTGGAAGGGATTAGTGGGGAGGTAGGGAATCAATAAAGGCAAAGATTTGAAAAAAAAGCCAACAGCAAAACAAACCAGGAAGCAGGGTTGGACAATTAACATCCCACAGCCTCTAGTAATATTGATTGTTGTTTTGCCCTTGAATCCCACTCTGCTTACATAGAAGTATTAACCCTTTGGTAAAATGCAAAGGGAGAAAATGAGTTAAAGTGTCTGTATTAGTTCATAAAAAGAGATAAACAAAAATGTTAAAAGACAGTATGGGTTAGAGAGCAAGACACTAATATCTAATTGCCAGATCAGTCATCTCCCAGACTGGTACCTGTCACCTCTGCTACACACTCCATTTCACTTGCATTCAAGAGATAATAAAGAATGATAATACGTTATTCTGCATAGCTTGACCAGCCTGTGAAGGAGGGACATAATGTGGTTTGCCCATTTTGCTTGGCAGTTGGTGGTGAGTGATGGTGTTTAGGTGCTTGAATCTGGGAAGAAAAAAAAAAAGCTAGACTGAAAACAATGACTTAGAAATTTTGATGCCAATAGTCCTGCTTTCCTTCAGGTCCTCTCAGCCCTGCTTCTCAATGCATTCTGCAGAGGAATGTATGCAGAGTGGGCCCAAGATTGTCTGAAAACTGGCAGCTAAAACCTGGCTGTTCTTGGTTGTTGTACAAGATAGACATGCTAAACTTCCCAAGTCCTTAGTTACCTCCTTTGGGAAAGCAGGAACCCGACTGCACTGTTTAGCATAGAAAGAGCCTGTGCCCTCTCTGGCTATAGCAAGAGATGCCAAGAGCACGTTAAAAACATGAAGTAATGGATGCCATCCCAGTGCATGCTCTTTCAAGGTAAATGCCGTTTTGATGGAGGAAGCATAAACAATCAAGAAGGCTTGCTTGTGAAAGTTATCAGCTAGGGTTTGAATAGAGAACAAAACGAGGAGCAGAAGTAGAACAAGCTCTACTACTTAGGTGCCTTTCTGAAAGATTTTTATAAGAGTGCTTGTAAACACACTTTTCATGTTGTTGGATATTCCAAGTTGCCACTCAAAATCTAGTAAATGAAAAACATGGAGGGCTCAGGATTGAAGACAGGAGATCAGCAATATGTAGAACTGCAACAAAACCAGTTCATCAGTTTTATATGTATATCACAGGATGCAATTCAATAGAAGAAATGCAAACACTCCATATTCATCTGGAGTAGTCAGCTACACAAATACATGGTTGGAAAATGTGAATTTGACAGCGGTTCTACCAACAAGGACCAACAAGGCATCTGAATTTCAGACTGAACATAAGTCAAAAACATGCTGTGCTGAAAAAAAGCTACATTGCAGTGGAATGTATAGAGAAGAATGTCATGCATATGAGACATGAGGTAACTTTACTGTGAGAGATTCTGCAGGTAAGGGCTCTTAATTCTCACTTGTCTATAGTGTGAGACTCCGGAAGAGATTGGACCAATTTGGTAGGAATTGACGAGAAACAACTGGAATGATTTGACATCTAGAAGACATACTCCTTTTGTAATATCCTACAGGGAAACGACAACATCTTCAGAGGTTTTTCAGAAAGAAAAAGGCAAATATTTCTTGTTTACTTATTTCTCTACAGAGAGAGTTTATCCAGCCTGAAGGCAATGAGATGAACCAGGAGTCTCTCAGGCTACACCTATCCCCCTAAGCTCTCAAGGGTCGGGAGAAGGCTCAAGCACTGATACCCAGCTACTCACTAAGCTACCAGGGTTGTCCCCATTAGAGCTCAGCCCTGCCCTGGTCACTGGCCTGAGGAAATAATCTCCAGAGATTGTCCCCAACATCCACTATGGACAAGGCTTTCACACATGGGGGGAAAGTATTCCTCTGCACCATGGTATTTGCCCTGAGGGAGAAAGAAGAGGTCATGACCCCATTTCTTGTAAAAACAAGCCTGAAAGTGCCGTCCAGTCCTAATTTCTCCGGATATTTCTGTACCAAGCTATTTTTAACAAGGAGAATCCAAAAGCCCTCCCTAAATATGTGCAATTTAAATGAATAAGCTTTTATGTGTACAACAACAATCCAGCTCTGGGGCATTCATGCAATTTTGCTGCACTTAGTAGCTCTGTATAAATAACATAGGAAAAGAAACATTCTATGTGCATGCATAAGATGTTCATAAATACAAAATAGTTGTAATAATTCATTGCAGTATTACCAAGATGAAAGTCCCATTATCCTATATACTTTCACAAATCTGTAGCAAGAGACACTCTCTGTCCCAAACACTGCACAGGTTAAAAATCATGGTAATGTAAGCACATTTTCTTAAGTGAAAAAATGAGATTGTCCGTAGCAATTTTTAGTATAAGGCACAATTTAGCATTTCCTCCCCCACTTAGGCTTAAGTCATTTTCCAGGAAGTTCAGTTCAGTAAGCTTCATACGATGACATGACTGCTCCAAAACTTCCTTTTCTTGTACAAATATACATATTGGATAATCTGTTAAATGCCTGTCCATATTGTCTCCATTTAACAAGCTTCAAAGAATTGGGTAGCTCAGAAATTATTTAGGGGCTTTTACCTATTCTGTCCTATATTAACTTTCTAATTGTAATGGGAGGAGAGTGAAAACTAGTTCCGTAAAAACTAGTTACCCTCTTTTAACTGTAGTCAGCTTTAAAGCTATTTTATCATTCTGGCTTTGCATGTTTCTAAGCACCACTGAGAGTCTGGGTATCAGCACTTCATAAAACTATTTCCTAAACTGAAATTCAGAGAAGTGTTGCAAAATGGACCCATATATTTCTTGCAGGAGTGAAAATACCATCTGAAAAAATCAGGGTTATTTCCTTTTCCTTTCAAACCCCCATAAGAAAAACACCACAGGCATCAGCTAGTTAGTAACCTCTTAGTGCACTGACCTGTTTGATGTTCACAGGAGGGTTAGTCAATATATTAGCCTTAGATAGGGCACCATTAGTAATTTATGCATGAATTTTATTACATAGTTCAATCTTCATCTGCCCCACAGCCTACAAATGCCCCTCCATCACACACTACTACATAAAATGTGAGTTATGAGAAAAAAGTTGTTAATTCTACTTAAATTTTGGTCCTATGCAATGCAAAAGGCATGGTATCGAGGTATGTTTGTAATATTTTGCACTTAAAACATGGTAGTATGTTTCTACTTTTAAATATGGCATCCCAGCTAATGTTAAATTAATCATTAATCATTCAGGACATTTCTAATGATTATTATTCCTATGCCCCTCTCTACTGATTCTCAAAAACTCACTAGATTGGCCTCCAAAAAAACCCTTGGCATTTGAAGAAATGACATGTAGATGTGTGCTAGCTTCTGTGGGTGAGTATGTTAGTAATTCATGTCTACAGAACAGACAATTAAATGTCCCTGGTATGTTGTAAATGGGAAAAGATTGCAATCTGCCATGGATCATCCTGAGAATGGGAGCTTAATGAATCAAAGAAAAATGAGTCAGAAATTGAATTTGATAGGATACACCTGCTAAGTTATGTGCTTTCTGATGGTGAGGCTGTATCTAAAGTTGCTGTTATAGAAAATTCAAGGTGAGTCTGAAAAAACTAGAGAGGCAGAGTGTATGAAGCAGATTGAACCAATGATAGGTGCTGTGTGAAATGGTCCTTCAGCTCAGACACCCTGTTGTTGAATTATCTATCTGTGACTATTTTTTGATATATAACTGCACTTCACATTGACAGTTTTTCTAGCAACAGTACATTTATATTCACCCATCTAAATTATTCCTGGTATGATACATAGTCCAGCTCTGTAGCACTAGGAAATGAGGCAATTATAGGTAAAGTTAATAAATCCTCTTTGACTGCCTTCCCCTTTCAGAGCTGAATCCAAAGCCCGTGGTTAGGCAGCTACATTTTCTATACAGTACAGGAAGCATTTCAGAAAGGAAGCCAAACAAACTTCTTGCTTTTGCAGAAGTTGCCCAAATTGAGTCTGAAGCAGTGAGCCTCGTTCAGAATTGCCTCCGCTGATTGTGAATGAGATCTAGGAGCAGCTTACCAATGTGGTTGCAGCATTTTTTTGGGTTTCTATAGCCCACTTCTCACAGCCTGACTTCAGCAGAGGCTATGGGGGCTGCCCTGGCAGGCACCAGAGTGGATGGAGGAGTCTCCTGGAAGGAGGCACTATTTTAGAGTTACTGAAGCAATCCTATAGTCAGCCTCTCCCATCTTTCTGTGTGAGTCTTTTGACTATGGAGTTGCTCTTTAGACAGTGGAAAACAAATACCTCTCCTTAGCAGTTAGTAAGCCCTGTCATGCCCTAAAACATTTCTGCCAGCAGTCACCATGAAAAATACTATTAAACAGCCTTTCTATGAGTTTTTAAGTGAAGTGTTGCACTCTTTCATGGGTGGGGCCAGTGTCTCCTGCTAGGCTTTCTCATTTCTCTTCCCTCAGATTTTGGGCCGTAGGATTTTGGCCTACTGTCTGTTAGCGATTAAAAAAAAATTAAAAAAAAAAATAAAAAAATAAAAAACCCCCAAGATGCTTCAATGAGAAGACACATGCCTGGCTTCATCTCTCATCTGATATACCTGATAGCAGATGCTGCGCATCCCTGCATCATTCAAAAGAAGGCAGCATAGTGCTTGTGTGAGTTATGTTTTTAGGAATCTCTTTCTAAAAAAGATGAAAATTAAAAAACAGGTGTTCCTTGTTGGCTGAAGGGAAATGGAGGAATTACTTCTGAATTTACTCTGAATTGATAGTCCTCTATATTGCACCATGCCTGGATAAATATAGTATGCCGTACAATACTGTTATTTTTATAAGAATAGGATATTAATGGCAGTAATAATTTTTTCCATTAAGCAATTCAGCAATAACCATGTGTTTGTTTATTTTTTTTAACCCAGCTGATCTCCATCTTTCCTATATTAGCTATGGGATTTGTGAGTCCTGAATCCTCTAGGTGCATAGATTATCATGACATGACGTTTCTTTTTATGTCAAAACATTTACAGTGTACTTATAAAAATTAATAGAAGGTTTAAAATAAGCCCCTCTCATAGCATGTTTAGGTTGTTTATTTCTTATTTTCTTATTAGTTCCTCTTAGCAGAGCCCTCTACATTTTCAATAAAGTCAGATGAAGTTTTTTCTGCCTTACTGTTCCCATTAGCCACAACAAATCTTTTTCTTGCTGCCTGTGCATGTTCTGACTGTCATTTCAACACTGACTCATAGCTGAGAAAAGATTAAGACTTTGACTCGACAGGTTATAATCCTCTGCCTGGGCCAGGAATGCAGTGCTCTGCTGTCTTACCACTGCCAGGCTGTGCCTAAGGAGGCATGATGGCCCCATCTGATGTAATTCAGTTTGTCCTGATTAGATAAGGGGAAAAATACACACATACCTAATTGAAGCATGGGAATTATTTTATTGGATTACTAATGCACTTGGAAAATCTATGGTAACATTTATTAAATAAGTGTTTGTTCCCATGTGTAAGCTGGCTCACTTCATTACACAGGATGAAGGTTGGAAACTGCATCCTGGGAAGTAGTTGGAGTTTTTCATCATTGCTGAACAGGCAGCATTTTTCATGTTCTTTCCAAATCATACTTATGGTTCACAACAATCTTCCCTTTCTCTCTACTGCTTTATTTTATTGCCCAAATGCTAAGGATGGCACTTGTTCTAGTGACCATTGCCAGAGCTTTAATACGAATTTCAGTACATCGCACACTCTGAAGAAAACTTACCGTTAATAAAATGTAGCAATACAGTTACATGCCACACAGCTCATGAATTTTCTTATGTGCTCAGTTTCCTACCATCTGCTTTGCACACAGTACTCAGGCTTATGGAGCAGCTTCCAGGATTTTGGCATTTTTATTGCAGATGCCATGCTTCTTCCCTGTTACAATGCCAAGCTTTCTTTAATCTGAAAAGCAACATACACAGGTTACACATTAGCCGACAAAGATTGAACAGTGTAATTGAAGAATAATGATTTCCATAGGAAACAGCCTGAAATGCCTGGTAAGACTACACCATATCAAGTTGGCAGATACTAATTCTCAATTTATATTTAATTGTCATTAATTGCCATACTGAGGTAATGTAGCCATCCAATTTAGAAAAATGACAGAAAAGTCCTGAGGATCATTATAAAATCACAGTTTTCATTAATATATTTTGGAGTTTGGAACTGTGTTTTCCTTCCCAGAGGGCATGGCAGGGAGAAAGACAAAAGTAGATTTATGGCACTCATGCAAAAGGAGGACCCTGCCTGGTGTCAAGGAAAGGCTGCATCATCACCTCTTTGACCTGGAGGTTGCCTCAAGCTGGGTGTAGGGAGAACAGGGCAAAAAGTTTGAGCTAAAAACAAGTGAAAGCAAATAAACTAACCCAGAAGTATAAATAGGCCCTGAAATTAATTAAATAATCCAAAAGCAGTTCTGCTTATAATTAATTCCTGACTCGTTTCTGGCAACATCCAACAGGTTCTGCTCTCCCAGCACAGATGGAGGAAGGTTCACAGCAGAGCTGTGCTGGGGCAGGTTTAGGCCAGGTCACGTCAGTCCCTTCTGTAAAGCCATGTGGCAACTTTGGATGTGCGAACCACTGCTACTTCCCTGTGGTACTAGACCCATGCCCACTGCATTCTGGCATGCCTGGAGGATGCAGGGACTCAGGCAGGTCACAGCATGGCTGGCAGAAGTCTTCCCACTGCCCGTTCTTCAGAGGTCCATTCTAACCCTGCTCGTCCTTTCCATGCCCATTGTGAAGCCTCAGGATGAAAGGCAGCCCCACCAAAGTCAACAGCAAAATTCCACCTGTGCAGAAGAAATTTGGCTGCTGCCTGGAGCTACAAAGTGGCCCTTTTCGTTCAGCCTTAGTGTCTGCGGGAAAAAGACTGAGTAAATACCCAATTTTTGAGACGTGTGAACCCAAACACATCGTTAAGGTGTTCTGAAAAAATTTCAAAAGCCAAATGCATTCAAATATAGCAATTTCTGTCTCAGCCAAAGATAGCGTTACAGCCAGCAATATGTACTTCGATAGCTGCAGTTTTGTCCCATGCTTCTCTGGGGACATCCTGCATGTTCAAGGCCTGGCCAGCAGCATGCACTGCATAGAGTCAAAGCAGCTACCTAGTCCAAGCTCCAGTAAAACCCTTGAAATCATCATTATTTCCTGAACACTGAAGACTTACTGAAATCTCTAGCTGAAACCCCAGTTCAAAGATAGCTTTGGGGGAAGTTCATCACAACTGCTCTATTGCAGCAGTATTGTCTCTCAGGGAGCTGGTCACTCATGCCTTCCCTTGCCACTATCTCTGATGACCACGGGAAGCAGATGTTAGGATTTCCATAACATTTGTTCACTTCTCAGGTGCACTTCATTTGCTCTCCTTAATAATGGAACAGGTTTGATTTGGAGCAAATTTAGCTTCTATAGCCAGCTAGGTAGAAGAAGTATCAGATCTTGATTGTTGTGATGTTTTTCCCCCATTATTTTAGCTGGGAACCATTTCACATGTGTAGGGCTTTTCTTACATTTACTGGGCATCAGAAATCAATCAGAGTGCAGGAAACAAAAATCTTGATGGTTCATCAATATTTCAGGCCCCATCAACAATGCATTCAATTTTACTCAGAAGGGGATTGAAAATTTTGCTCAGTTTGCAGCTTTGAAATGGAGCAAGCGCAGTTCAGTGGAACTGAAGGCTTGAGCAGCTGACAGTGCCACACGCTCCACCTGCCCCTTGCTGCCACCCAGTCCAGCAGACCCACTGGAATGCTGTCCATGTGACCACAGAGCACTGCAGAGCAACAGAGGGCTCACATGATTTATTTGTTTTTCCCACACTTAATGTTGCAAAGGGCCCTGACATGGAGGAAGTAGACAACTTTTAGCCTCTCTCTGAGGCTTTGGGCCAAAACTGTTGCCCTTCTGATGTCACTCTGCTTACAGGTGGTACTGACCATGG
>VZTI01005203.1:209421-242921 GCA_013397865.1 Struthidea cinerea | reverse complement strand
GGGAAATTCAGAGTATTAACTGGGAATCCCTCCTTTCCTCAGGGCTGGGTTGTATGTTGATGGTCTATTTTTACCTCAAGGACAACAAAACATTATCCAGAAAAGTGAACCTAATTTCCAGAAAACACAAAGGCAGCAGTAAGTCAGGCATAACAGACCTGAAGACATTTAGAAAGGTATGAAAACTTACTTCTTTGCAGGAGTGCTACAGCTTTCAGTTCTTTCTTTATTCTTTTTGGTTCATTTATTTGCAAGATTATCATAGCTTTATCTTTGCTCGATAAACAGTAGGAATTTCTGTGGCTTGGACTACAGCAACATTTTGAGGGCCTCTTACAGGACCTGACCCCAACAGGATCATATCTGGTCCTCATATTTTCTTTTCTGCAGAAGTTTAGTTTTCTAAAACTTAGCTCCTGGTTTCTCTATTTTCTGTGTGACTGTTTCCTTTAAGGCTCAACAGTTTTCTACCCTTTGAAAGTGTACCAGATTGACTAATGGAACAAGTATCATGATTCTGGAAAAGTATTTCCAAAGCATGTATATTCTTGTTTGACTCACAGTGTTTCTCTCAGTGGGAGAGTTACTGTACTTAGAAGAACATGTTATGTACCAGTTAGTCAGGTATCCTGGTGATTACGTGTAGCTTTTTAAAAGAACATCATGCCGTTTTGTGCAGTTTTGACTTGCTTTTATGTACTTTTTTGGCAGCTTGCTTGTTCTACTTTTTTTTATCCCCCAAACCATGCCATTGTTTTCAAGAGTCTTATAAAATTAGATATGAATGTTTTGATTTTATTCTTCCAGCTCAATAATTATGCATTTCTCTCTCTATTTTTGCTTTCCTCCTATTTCAATATGATTAACGGACAGCAACACAAAAATAAATCTTGCAATTACTGAAAATGCAGTTCAGGGCTACAGTTTCCAGAGATCAAAAAACCAAAAACCCACAAAGAAATGGAGGTTTGATTTTTACTTTCTGGCAGGCAAGGCAACATGTGGAATCAAACATATAGTTAGGATCCAGCTGAAATGGTAAGCCACAGCCTTCAAGAAGAAGCTGCGTGGACGTGTTCTGCCCAGTGCAATCCCAGAGAGGAATGCTTCCCAGTGTGACTGCAGGGAAACCCAGGATTCTGCTGTGCTGTTCAAGGCAGGACACAACTTTTTGGAGTTTTTCCCACCGTTGCCATTTTCCATGGGTGGACAGGGATGCACTCCGCTCCCTCACCTTCTCCATGTCCGGTGTGATTTTTCTCTGCCTGCAGCTGCCCCGGGGGCCCGCCTTGGCAGCTGTGGGAGGTGGGCTTGGCAGCAGCCCCGTGCCCTGGCTCCCGCCAGCCCCCCTTGCCGAGGCACAACCTGGCCTCTGACGCCCGGAAAGCTGCGGATGTTAGAAAAGACTTCTCTGTTTGCTCTGTTTTGCCCTCCTTGGGATAAACAAGGATCCTGTACTGTGGGCAGGCTGCCCAGAAAGGCAGGCAAGCTTGGAAAAGGAGACTGGGGCTTTGTCTTTAACACTTCCTAAGAAAAAAGAAAAGATGTTTTCTTTACTTTGGAGCAAATAATGGGCATGTGATAAATAGACATGAGAGACTGGGTATGACAGTTTTACTGCAAGAAAAACTCAGTGGGAAAAAGCACTAAACTCTGCCTCTTCCTCTTGTCTCCAAACACCCTTTCAGGCTTAACTCATTTATTCTGTACTAAATTTGCAGGGTATTATCCACACAGTCGTTTTGGGTGTTTTAATCTCTGGAGACTTAATTCATGTGAGATACCCCAAGGTGTTAACCACACCATTTTTAAGGAAAAAAAAAATCATCAACAAACACACAAACAAAACCACAAGCAAACAAACAAACAAACAAAAGAGCAAAAAAAAACCAAACAAAACAAAAAGCTCCAAACAAACAAAAAACTCCGAACAAAAAAAAAAAAACCCTAAGCCCTGTGTTGGACTGGATGTTGCTCATTTTAAACTCTTCAATCCCAAATTACTCTTGTTTTCTATAAAGGCTTCATACTCAAAAGCACTTCCTTCCTTTACGTCAGGAAGCACTGAGGAGTTACTGGTATACAGCTGTTATGTAAGTCAAGGTTAGGGAAAAACTAGTGTTAGCCAGGAACGTCACAGGACAAGAGTAGAAAGAAGAAGTTGAAGGAGATGCTCCTTGAGTGACAGAGGAAAGGGTGGGGGTGGCAAGAAGGCCTAAACGTCTCCATTTGCAATAGCACTGGGGAGAACACCAGTGGATTATAAGAGAGAACAAAGAGCAAGACTCACCAGGAACCCCTGAATGTATTTTACCTGACACATATTACGTGACAAATGTGGGTAGTTACACAGACTTCAGAGGGTTAACTCCACACCCTGAAATTCCCTTTTAATAACAGTAAGTATCACACGCAGATAGAATCGGCTGTGCTCCATCACTCTTTCCATCCCCCCTGGGAAGAGAGTATGAAATCTGTCCGGGCTGGCACCCATGCAGTCCAAAGGCTCAATCTCCCTTCCATATCCCCAGGCTCATCGTGCACACACCTCCCTAATGCGCTGGAATTGGCTTAACTTGATCTTGACAAAATAAAATTAAGTAAGCGCAAAACCACTAAAGTTATTATAGAGAGTGACTTTCTGAATCACATTTAACTTCATGCCATGCCAGGAGATAATCTCCAGCTAAATCCTGCCTCAACTGAAAAGAAATACAGAACTAATTCAGCTCACCATATTTCAGATCTCAACAGCAGAGTAACTAAAACTACTGACCACTCTTTTAAAACTTCCTCTTTTCCCAGGCCATTTTAGGATGCGATGATCTGGATGATCACCCTTAAAATCAATTTCTACTTCCAGGTGCAGATGATGTTAAATTTAAAAAATATATCTCTTTCAGAAGTCTTTCATCTACCAAAGGGTTTAGATGATCTGCCTGTTCCACCACTTTCCCAGTTTGTTCAAGTTGAGCATACAGAGATGGAAACCAGTTTTGTCTTCACTGCAGAACAACAAAATGTAAGGGTATTCAACTGACAGAAGCTGTGATTAAATTGTGATTAAATAAAGTCACATTTAGATGTAAGATCAAATCCTGAGTAAATGTAAAATCATTTTAACCCTGTTGAATTAATTGAATTTCTGCCCATTTTCAGAGCTGAGACTGTGACTAGAGCTGAACTTTTCTGAGTAATCTTCAGCTCTCTATTACTAGCACAATTAGTAATTTGCTTTTCCAAGCATCTTGCAACGTTTCTGTCCATTCATGTGGAGTTTCTTTTCCATATTTTTTGTAGCTTGAACATGAAGCGGGGATCTTGCACCAATACTTGCTGAATCAGGGCTCAGTGTATATACTACCAATCACTTTTCTCACAAGGGTGCTTAAAATAGCATCTTCAGCCCATTGTAGCTCACTGGGAAATCTGTCAGCAAATTTCACATTTTCATTATTACAAGACCAATTTTAGAACTAGAAAAAAAAAATCAAAGCAGTGATAAAGCTCCAGGTGGAGATGGGTCAGCACTGCAAATACTTTCACAATGAAGTGCCAAAATTTCAGAGTGAACTCACTTTTAGCATGTTCATATTATCTTGAATTGGTTTTCCACAAACATTTGGTCGATTAAAATGTTGATTGACAGCAGTATTTACACTTCATTTCTTACAAAGCTGCATATGCGAGTATTCATGGCTAAGGAGTTTGCATTAGCATGAGCAATTGATCTTGCTAGAAATGCTCGCACATTTCTGAGTTTAGGAGAGCAGGTAAATCCCTCTCTATTGCGGGCAGTATTGAACTGTGTGCTTCCATCTCAAAGACTTCCTCCAGGCACAGTTTAAATTCATCTATTGACATGTGGGACCCCAGAGCTGAAGCTGTAATGAGACGGGGGGAGGTGGAGACTGGGTGCCATATGACTTATTTACTAGTAAGCTAAATAGCTGACACCATGCTCTTGCCCAGAAACTTCATAAAAACGTAAACACAAGTGGTTGAAAAATTTCTAATAATACCTCCTGAGTGAAATCAGAAGTGCTTGTACATGTGCTATAATTAGGAAGCATCCATTATTTAGTTGCTTCTGTCAAATATCACTTTAAAATCAATCTAGTCTAGCACTGGGTTTTTTTCTTTTTAGACCAGGCTGCAGGCACCCTGGTTTATATCAGAAGATAAAGGACTTCTGATATGTTCCTAAAAGAGCAAAGTGGAAAAAATTCCTCAACATCTATGAGACCTATGTATTAGTAAAGAATTAGGTAACTCTAATGCCTTGACTAGTCACTGTGTTGAAGGGAAAGTCTGATTTAAATCATAGAGTCATAGCATGGTTAGGATTGGAAGGGACACCTAGTTCCAACCACCCTGCCATGGATAGGGATGCCACTCACTAGACCAGGTTTCTCAGGGCCCCATCCAACCTGGACTTGAACCCTTCCAGGATGGGGCATCCACAACTTCTCTTGGCAACCAATGCCAGTGTCTCACTATCCCTTGAGTAAAGAATTTCTTCCTAACATCTTTTCTAATCTCTCCTCTTTTAGTTTAAAAACCTTCCGCCTTGTCCTGTCACTATCTGCCCATGTAAGAGGTCACTCTCCCTTTTTTATAAGCCCACTGTAAGTATGGGAAGGCTGCAATGAGGTCCTCCCCTTCTCCAGGCTGAACCCTGCACACACACACACCTGGAATAGTTTTCTGGGCTTTGTAGCCCTGTTCCAACCACATTCTGAAGGGTGTCTTAGAGTTCCTCCCAGAACAGAACAACTCTGAGGTGATCAGAGTGGTGCTGCTGAACTGACTCACTCTTGAGAGGGCAGCCAGAGACCAGACACTGTCTGAAGAAGTTTTAAATAACGTGGAGAACTGGCTGACTACAGTTGGAAACCAAAGTAAAAAATAAAATGAGACTACAATAACTTGCTGTGCCTGTGAAATTTGAAGGCTTAACCATGCATTGCAGATATGTCATTATGAAATATGACTTCATGGTTCTTCATGGATGTGTCCCTTGGGGACCAAACACAACTCTTTATAAGTTGTTTCACATTTGGTTGACTTTGAGCAAACCTATAAAATCTATATCTGTTATGACAGTCAGTGTAAGAAACACAGATCATGAAGAATGTATTTAAGTCCTTACTATCCTCCTGGGTTTTTTCTGAATTTCAAGGAAAAAGCCAATAAAGAGCAGTGGTTTTTTTGCAGACAGATTTTTGATATAATTTTGTGTTCCAATCCTAGGGATAGGCATCAGGGCACAGATTTTACATCATAATTTTGGGTTCCTAATAATAAACATGCATAAATTATTTTTTAAATGCAACAGTAATTAGGAACCCGAACAATGCATGCTGCTATAAAACACACAGAGTCTTGCAGGCCATAAAAAACTTCCCTTATCCATATGCTTGTTCAAAGAAAATGAAATTCATAGTCTCTAGGTACCGTTTTGAAAAATTGATGTCAATAAGGATGCAAGATCTGAAGATAGGAAGGATCCAGACAGACAAATTGATGAAAAAAACCCAATCTAACAATTCTGCCTAGACTCTGAACGTTCTGCTAATAAGCAAAAGAATTGCTAACTGCTGCCTGGGTGCTGCTGACTTGTGCTGTTCCTGCTACATCTGCCACCATATTAATATTATTTTGCCTCAAGCATTGCTGTGGAGCTCACTTTAGCTAATGATCATGCAACCAACAGTCTGTCAGCCTTAATATCTGTGGGAAACAAAATGGAATTTGTCCCTACACTATTAGCCATGCTTTCTAAACACACTTCCTTTGGCCATATGTATTGAACATTACATTTAATGCCTACTCTACTATATGCCTACTGGGTATGTAAAATAAAGAAAAATTTTATAGGGCAGTACATAGAAGTCTACATAAACTTCTTTGGCACATCATTGAAATACAAAACCAGATCAACTTAGATTGTTGCTCAGTTTTTGGAGTAAATGCGAGAGATGGGAAGCAGCGGGTCAGTAGACTGGCAGCCAATAATAATGCCAATTTATTGAAATACTCAGTTTTTGCCTGAGGTCATCTAATTACATGTATTGTAACCGCAATGAGGTTTAACACAAGGACAATTAAAGCTTCCATTTTGAGGAGGTAAAAAAGTCTAACTCCAGAGTGAATCAAAGGGGAAGAGAGGCAGCTGGGGTAACATCAGCAAGGGTTCCTGACCTATGAGTCCCTTAAACAAGGGAGGGATTAATATCTTTAGCAATTTTCACCCTAACCACCACTGCTCCCACAGTGATGGGTACTGAGCTGTGTCAGGAGAAAAGCTGGCTGCCCTTTGGTTCCCAGAGTGAGCTGGGAAGGCTCAGAAGCCGGAGTCCTTGCTCTGCTCTGCTGCGTTTGCCACAGCGCTGCTCAGATGACCCATTTCTTATGGCAGTGAAGTAATCTGTGAACTGTCAGGAAAGCATGAGAGAAGGGAACTGGGGAAAGCAAGCAGTGGATTCCTTTCAGGCAAACTATTGTTGAGTCAAAGTCTGTCCCTTTGGACTATTTCCCTGTTCTACAAATAGCTTTGCATCAAAAAAACCCAGGAAAAATGAAGTGACTAGATCTTGCTTTCACCACTGTTTTTCCATTTCTGAACACAATTATCACTTTCTCTCTCTCTCTCTGATCACTTGTTCAACTGGTCAAATTTCACCTCATTAGCTAAGAAAATGAGAAGTACTTGAGATTTACTGTTTCTTTTCAAGTGTTCAGTGGCAGAGACAGGAATCTTCCCTCCTGATTTGGACCCAGAAAAGCTTGAGTTTAGGACCTCCTAACATACACCCAAATGAATTGCTAGGAAGCTTTTGAACCTTTAGGGATCTCCATTTACTCTAAAACATGGCTCAAGAAGTAAACACTCACTGCAAGGCAAGCATAAGGCTTATTGCCTACACCTCAGATCTTCTATTTGTCAGCAACCAAGGTGGAGGTCCTGAGTATTTAGATATTCCCACTTTGAAGCTAGTGAAAACACAGTCAATGCACTGATACCTGTTCAAGTTTTGCTTAGAATAAGACTAATGGATTTAATTTTTTATGCTGTAGAATGTAATCACCCAAAGTGCTCGGAGAGGGTTGAGTACTAAATAGGTAGGCATATTAATTCTCTAAGTCTTTTACTTAGCTTCATTTCTTCATATTCTACTTCCTTATACCTGCCCTGGGGTCTTACAAAACACCTCGCACCTGCTGCCACGTTTTTCTCAGTACCACTTTTCCACCAAAGCCAGTTTGTACCCTACAAAGGAGATTCCTATAGAACCTTACTTTGCTCTCCTACATATATTTTGTTATATATTCTACATTATGCTGTGTAGGTATGTGTTTTACTGATGCAGCTTCAGAGCTGAATATTTCAGGAACAAAGACAGTCTCATAGAGACAGGGGTGGTGTATATAAGCAGCCAGTTGGAGTTCTGCATACAGTTGTTTATATCGCATGCTTTAGGAAAGATCATCTGGAAAAAGCCCAGAGTAGGCAAGAAGAGGAGTTATGAGAAAAATGGGGTTGTTTAGTCTAGAAAATGGGGAATGTGAGAAGTCTTTCAATATTTAAAACATTATTGCAAAATAATGTGAATGAATAAATCCCCATGTGACTGAAGACAGGGGAGGGAAAGCAATGTTTTATGCTACAGCATGAGAGATTTCAGATGACCTTCTGGAAAATCTTTCTAATGGTTAATGACAGTTCAAGACTGGAGTATCCACTGGGGAAGTAGTGGAGTACTTAACTGAAGTAGTAAGAGATAAATCTGCTGCTTTTATAGGGGTCTTGACATAAGATTGCTAACAGTTTAAATGTGTATCTCCAGGACGTCCATCCCTCGCCACTCAGAAGGGCAACTGCCTTTAGATGGGACCTTCTGAGTGAGAAGCACAGATGTGTCTTCAGCACAGCAAAATGACCACTGGTGCAGCAGGCCAGGCTTTCTTTCCATGTACTGGTTCTGTGAGGCCAAACTACGGACCCTCCACTCTTTTTCTTAAGTGGAGAAACAATTATTCCAGTATTCAGGTGGGAAGTGGCTTGCTCAGCTGGTTAGTAAACATTGCTAATTATACTGTGGTTTTGAAGACTTGAAACTGTATATTCACACTGTATTGTGCATAAGACACCACAACAGAGGCTTGAGGAAATTAAAACAAATGAAAAGCAAGTTTTTGCTTTATAAATAATATGCAAAATCATCAGAGTCAGAGAAGTTGTCTCAAGTTAGATCTCTATCCAAGATTTTCATAAAAATTGAAATAAGAAAAAAGTTTAATGTAATAGCAATCTGGTAGAGCATCCAAGAGGTACGTTATTTGAATGCTCTCCTCAGCCCCAAACCACCTGTGTTAACTTCATAGAAGATTGATACAGTCTTTTATTCATCGAAAAAGTCCCTTTTTTAAACAACACATCAGGTTACAAATGTCACCTGGAGGTAAAAACATTCAGCATCTCTACATTAGAAATCTCAGAATAGCAAAACACGCAGGAGCCAGTCCTGCTATAGTGGAAAGCAGGACAGGGCCATTTTCACCAGTGAGTAAAACTTAATTGTGTACAGATTTTTTGAGGCATGAAAGGTATTAATTTTAAACAGTAAATGGCAAACTAAACACAAGATTAAATATAGGGCCTTGTAAATAACTATTTTTGCAAATTTATCTTAACATTATAAAAATAAAATGATTGCTAAATAGTGTCAGTCTTTCTTAGTATACAAATTCAAGTGCATAATATAATATTTTCACTGGGGGTTAGATTGTACATACACACACTTCTGTTGTAGTAGGAATTACTGTTTTCATTTCCATCAATTGCCAGGATTATAAATGTTTTCCCTTATTACATCCTCTTCTCTGGAAAATTAGCTGGAAGTGGTGGACATACACATTTTGACACTGAACAGAATTTGCCTAAGCTTAGAAAACATCTCCATTATACAAGAAAGAATATACATTTTTCATATTAAGACAATAATAATATTTTAAAATCCATTTGCATTTTAAAGGAGTGATATGCACTGTTTAGGAAAAAGGGGGAATTTGAGTCTGCACAATATATTTGTCTTTATGGTAACTGCTGTACAGGTAGTTCTTCCAAATATAAACAAAATGGGACTTATAGCAGAACAGGGCACTTAGAGCCCATTAGAATCTTACTCTCCGTTTCATTGGGGTTTTTTAAAATAAAGTTTAAAAAAAGGAGCTCCTGCTTGAAGTTTCAAATTTAAAGCAAAAAGCACTTACGAGTTAAACATGAGTGCATATAGGAATCTAAACTAATACTGTAAATTAAAAAGTTACATTTTTTCCTGCTCAGAAGGAAGTAGGTGCATTCTTTCTGACATTGTCTAGCCATCTCACTAGTCCCTGCTATGCTCTGACTTATAATCAGTATAATTTATGGAGCAATCAATATTTCCATTTTTATGACAAAATGACATCTTGTGTGCAAATGAAACCTCTCAAATCATCTGTATCAGCATGGCAGTAATCAAATTGCTTGGTTGCTCTGTATCACAACTAGGGAACACATCATAGAAATAAAGAGGGACAGTCACACACAGGTGGAATCTGCTAGTCAGGGAATAGCCATAGTAACAAGCTTGTGTGAAACGTATTCTGTTTAATTTCCTGCTTCCAGGGGCCCACTTAGTTTGGTATACTTAGATGCTCTGCATCTCCACTTGTCAGTCAAGCCACCATCTGCTCCTACTCCCTGTAACCCCTTCCAGGTTCCTATGTACCCCCACCTATTTTCAAATCCCTTCTACTTCAAAGAGTTTGAACAACCTCTGATCCTTTCCCTTCTGCTTTGAGCATGTCCCAGCTCCACATTATGCTGGCTGAGAAGTGCTGGCCTGTTAAAAGGTTATGTCTACATCATATTTTGAAGACAGACGCAAGTTTGCTTCAAGCTGGTGGGAAGTGAGCCAGTTTGGATGCAGAGGCCACGTGACTGCATTATCAGCATAATGCTGAGCTTGATGCAATAAGCCTGACGGAGAAACAGAATACATTAGCTGAGCTTCAGTCAGTGCAGAGCTCAGGCAAAGCAAGCTTACATCTGTCTGCAATCTGTCAGGCAGCTCCATATTGTGCCTGAATCGCATAATTCCCCCTTCAGTCTTAATAGCCCACACACAAACTGAAGCAGGGACAGAAAGCCATTCTGTTTGCTTTCTACAAATGAATTTGCTGATACCAGGCTTCTGTCAGAAATGGCACACCTGCATGGAGCTCTACTCTGCTGTGCTGCCATTTCTATCATAGGAACCAGGTCTACATTTGCCAGAAAGCTTTTATACTCCACATTTATATTTACATTTCTTCAGTTACCAGTAAGAGATTATTTTCTGCACTGCTACCTTTCTCCACCCACTAAGAATCAGCTTGAGAGCCACGAAACATTTATTACAAAAAAAGATTTGCAATTCTCTTTCCATTTTTGGTCTGTCCAAAAGCACAAGAGTTCTGATAAAATAAGACTCGCAAAAGTACTACTTGCTTTCAGTGGTCCAGCACTGCTTAGGATGAAACCCACAGTTAGCCATTTTGAAACACATCAGTAGAAAATAAAGAGACTTTATTAATCCTTAGGACCATATACCCCTGGGAAATTTTACATGCTACCTTCCCCAAAGTCCATTTTCAATGTTACATCTATTGAACATGAAGACTGGACACTGTTATAAGGCCAGCTGCCACACACTCTGGCCACTGAAGGCCTTTCTTTAATAAAACTTTGAAGACCCCTGGCTTAGACGTCTCTGTGCACAAGCGTTTTCTCTTTTCCCACCCCACCGAGGAATTCCTGATATATAAAAATATCTTCCTCGAGGAGACACAGCCCTAATGCCTGCAGCTCCCTGAAGTGACTGCCTAATGCTTAGGTTACTGCATTGATCATACGACAGTCTTGATCACTTTTTGCATGTTGTTCTCCAATATGTCTGTAAATTCCTCTCTCAAATCACAGAAATCATCTTGGAGAAATATTCATTATCCATGCTGCTTTGTTCTGTAGGAAGTGAGGGTGTTCTCCAACAAAAAGTGTCTAGCTTCTCAGTGGACCTATAGAGCTTATTAACCCTTAAGTAGCACCCAAATTTAACGAAACTAAGAAAATGAGAAGATGCAGACAGGTTTCCAAGAACAGGTACAGGTCTGCCCCTCTCCCTGTGCCTCCAGAAACATGCAGTGGCAGCTGGTCCAGGCTGGAGCAAACCACACAGCCATCTTCAGGTAAAAGGAGAGGGCAACAGCACCAGCATGTCCATGGCTCAATGGTACCTGGTTCTCTTTTATGAATCCCGACCTCATTTATCCTTGTAACACAGAATTCATCATGTCTCTTGCAGGCATGTGCATCTGGCTTGTCTGAATTTCCACTGTGTCAATCTGCTTCTCAAATCCTTTCACCCAGCAGAGAACACCAGTGATACCTGAGCGGAAACGAAGGTGGCAAAAAATACTCCGGGCTGTTTTGCAGTGGGAAATTATTTCTTACTGTGTTTTGCTCTGAAAGTTCTGACAAAAAGTCTACCCCAAGATACTTCTCTGTCTTCTGTCTTACACATCTCTCCAGTTAAACGCAAATAGTTTAAGCATGAAGTAATTGCAAATTTTTTTTTGTATGAAAGGCCTAGACATCTGAACACCTGTCTTTTTGTTGACAAATAAGCCTGTTCAGTCTAAATCTTGGCATAGAGATAGGCAGCTCCTGACAGAATTGCTCTTGAAGTATTGGCCTGTGACTGTACTCCAGTGTCTTGCAGTCAGCTCTTCAGGCTGGAGCACTGCTTCTGCACTGTTATCCCAGCTCCACAAGCCCTTGGAGAGCTCCTTGGCATTGCCTACACTATGGTCAGGGATGGCTGCTTATCCCTGCAGCTCTTGCAGAGTGAGATGACACCTGTGAGTGTATCTCTCACTACTCCCCACAGGCACCTCCCAAATTTCCCAAGCCATGGGAAACCATGAGAGACCATACACAAGCTGTGGTAGCATGGGGAGCAGGAAAGATTCTCCTCAGGAGCAACAAGGAGATGAGATACATGGGTGCAGCCATAAGCTTTAATGCTCACAGGAATCAACCGGACATTTTTGGCCTGGCACGAAACCTCATCTGTCTTCGGCTTGAGAAATGCGATACAGGCAATGAATCAGCACTGCCATGGTCACAATGCCCAGGTGCTACAAAAAGCCTGGGAGCTGACGTGGGGTGCTGGGCTGTGGTGAGCCGCTGGGGACTGGCAGGGACAGTCAGGGCTGGGGGTGCCCCTGGGGCCCTGTCAGCAGATTTTTTTGTCAAATTGATGTTCTCAGAGACTTCTCTCTCATCTGGACATGTTGATGGTGTTTTTCTCCCTCTCCCTCAGCACTCCCTGACTTTGCTTGGCTGTAGGAACTCACTGTGGATCACACTTGCTCACTAGTGGCACTAAAACAGCCACCTCTTTGAGACACACGTTTGGCTGCCTTACTGCACAGCCCCCCAGCCCTGCCTTTGGAGAGATTGGTGCCACAGTGAGGAGGTGCACTGCATCATGCCTGCCTGCAGCTCCAGCAACAGGAATTCCCCACCTTTCCCCCCATGGGCTCCCAGCTTCCTTCTGACTACCTCCCTCGTCAACCACAGACTCTCTGAATCAAAAAAATCCCCATTCCCTGGGTTCAGAAGCAGAAGTCACTGCCCTGCCCTTCAGAGCTGCACCCAAGGGCCCACTGCTGTGTCTCCTTTTCTACCCACCGTGGTCTCAGCTACAGCTGCCCCAGAGCTGCCATGACCTGGGAGGCCCTTTCACAGCCATGCCACATCTCCCTGCCTCAGCACTCTGCTGTCTCTGCTTTACAACCCATTTTTCAGCCATCAAGTTTTAGTCAAAATTTTCTACTACAGGTTACAACAGCTTCTTCGAGATGCTGGCTCATTTACAAGAAATGGGTTAGCCTTCACCAACCTTACTCATTGTTAACCCTCCCTGACTCATGATCCAGTTCAGGGAGTTCAGTCCTGTCATGCTCTGATGGTATTTTATTTTAAGTGCATCAATATTTTGAGTGGAAGGACCTACTTTTAAGTTAGATGGAAAGAGAGGAGGAGTTAAGGTTCTTCCCAAGAGAAGGGAAGAAGGAGTTGGCCTCCTAAAAGGCCAACTTTGATACACCCAGGGAACAAGGAGATGAAACCTATTCAGCTGAGGATCTCAAAGAATTGAAAGCATGAAATACTCCACGTTTTTTAAAGTAAAAGATGGAAACAGATATAGAACATCTTTTTGTCAAGAAAAGGGGAAAAAAGCCATTGGAAAAGAATATAGACTTTAGTGAATGAATTGGCATATGAAGAATGTGGTTAGGACTAGGCAAGGAGACACAGGGCAGGTGGATGGGAATAATCACTAGAGAAAGCTGTTTCACAGCAGCTGTAGCAGAGTTGAAAAAACAGACCTGCCACTCCACAGCTGATTTAGTCCACGCTGAATCTGAACTCTAATGAAACTGTCATTTTCACAATATCGTGTAACAAGGAGTCTTATGTGACAGTTATGTATTTGCCCTTTAGTTTCACAATTGCCTATTTTTAAATATATTTTGTTGCCATTAGTTTGACCGCCCCTAACACTAAATCACTGCTGCTCTGGCATTCAGTGCAGAACTGCCTTGTGAAATGTCTCACTCAGTAATTGCCTCCACTGCCCTTTCTTCCCAAGGCCATCATTACTGTTTGCCTCCCAGGTCTGCAAATCTGCCAGCAGCTCCCAAAGTTGTCTCCCAACCACACATTTCAGTGACCTCATCTCTGCAGGCCACAGTCTCTCTCACACTTGACATAAGCTCAGATCAACAAATCCACTCCCCTAAAGCACAGATAATTATACTCCTCTACTGCCAGGAAGCTCTAGTACATCCTAGTGAATCAAATGTGGAACAAACCTAGATCTTTGCCAATAGGTGCAATCTTTGTTTCTGTAGATGTCTACGTGCATCTTCAGTTGGAGTGAACTCAAGTGAACACCCTTGGGGCTTGCTTGTGCAACAGAAGTTTGTCTCAGGCACCCTTTCATGATCATTGGGAGAGATTAAAATTTTTGAGTTGTGACAAAAAAGAGTGAGTTTGGTTCTGTCTCCATAGAGTCTCAGTTACTTTTAGATACAACCAAGGTTCGAATTCCTTTCAAAATCATTAAGCTGCATTTTCAGTGGGACAAAGCTTACCTGAAGGTAAAGAACTTAGGCTGAAATGAGATAAAAAGAATGTACTCTCATGGAGAAATAAATGCTTAAAGGATAGGACACAAAGGATAAAAGTCCTTGGAGGAAGATCACCAGTGGAGTCCCACTGGGCTGTGTTACATGTTGTTATTATTATATATTATATACAGTGTATTCCCACAGGAATGCGCCGATTGATCTAGTCCTAAGTGACCTGGAAAGCGGGATGAGATGAAGGAACAAAGTTTGCTGATAATAATGAGTTATTCAAAGAAGTCAATTTAGAGCCAACTGCTAAGAGCTGCAGAGGGATATTATAATGCAGAATGACTTGGAAATAAAAATGCAGTTGAATTCAATATTGATAAATGTAAAGTAATGCACATGGGAGAAAAAGCCCAACTATACATATGCAATGATAGTCGCCAAAGTAGCTGTTACTACCGTGGAAAGCAATCTTGAGGTTATTATAGAGAGGTCTATGAAAATGTCACCTCAGTGCTCAGTAGCATTTAAAAAAGTAAATCAAATATTAGGAAAGAAATTAAGACCAAATCAGAAAATAGCATGAAGTTGCTGTACAGATTTACTGTGTGACTGCATTTGAATAGCGTGAGCTGTTCTGTCCCCATCCTCCCAGCTCAAAAAAGTGTATGGGGAAAAAACCAAAGATGCTGCAAAATCTGGAACAGTTTTGGTGTGAGAAAGGGTCAACAAGACCAGGAACCTTTGTCTGGGAGAAGAGAAAACCAGGGAGGGCACATGATAAATGTCTAAATAATCTTAAGTGGCTAGAAGGAAGCAGGTAGAGAATAAGTGTTCCCTGTCTTCCAATATAGAATTAAATGCAATCAGTAGTGGTAGTTTCAAATAAAGCAAAAGGAGATAACTTTTCAAACTACAGTTCAGCTGTGCAACTCATTGCCACAGGAGGCTGCGGGCACAAAAGGTCTCTGTGGGCTTAAAAGACTCAGGTAAAGGGAGTATATTGAGAATTCCTGCATACGGACACTCAGAGTTTTCCAAAGATGCAGACCTTGGGAGCGTGAGAAAGGGGTCTGGCAGCATGGCTGTGTCCTTGCTCTGTTTCTCCATGCCTTTCCTTGCTGTACATCCATTATTGCCCAGTGCTGATGCGCTGTGGTGGACCCACTACAAAAGTTCTGGTGTTTTATGGTTGTCCCCTTAAGGGACCACAGTAAGTCCCAAAGATCACCCCTTCCTCCTTGGAAGTGAGTGAGGCAAACTTAGCTCTGATGCCTATTTTATGCTGGAATAAAATATAGTTTGGTCTAAGTCAAAAGGGAGGTGTAAGATGTGTGACTTGGATTAATTTGGCATTCAGTGGGTGTGCGAATGATGACATACCCACCAATGGAACAGATGGTCTGGGCAGCAGAAAAAATAACCAGATAGCTATAAAATAAAGCAAGCTCCTTCCAGGCAAGTTCTTATCTTCATTTCACCTAAATAAACCTGAAACAATTTCATTGAAAGGACTGAGCTATTTACCTCTTTCACTTGAGGTATATGTTGTGTCTTTGCCTAATTTGGACCCTCGATGGAATTTACTTGCTGGAAATTCATCTTCTTTCTCCAGCTTGAATTTGGGTCCTTATGTTATTAAACAGCTTGTTGAATCTCTTATACAGTGTCATGGAGCAGCATCTAGACTGATTTCCAGAAAGCTGAAATCAGTCTTACGTGAATTTCTCCTCAGCCCTGTGCATCCTGGGTGTGGCAGCTGGGATGAAGAGATCCTGAGGCTGATGAGGCAGGAATGATACTTGTGTCTCTGCAGGCATTGCTTGGCACCATGGGCAAGCAGAAACTCTGAAACCTCTTTAACTTGAGCGAAATTACTCTAGAAGTTGTTGAACTACAGCAAAGGTATCAGTCCATAAATAAAACTATAACCCTAGACTGCAGTAAAAATACATCCCTAAGAGATGCATCCACCATCTCTCCTATTCTTCTCTTGCCCTTTCCACACACCCCACACAGCTCTTTGTGCTGTGGCTGTACTGGTGTTGGAGGCAGACCACAGAGATAACAGCCAGTGTTGCATAAGGAATTTATCAGATGTGTCCCAAAGCAAAAAAATTGTTACATGCCCTTAAGTTACAGCAACATAAATAATGAGAATGCAATTAAAAAAAAAGTATTCAGGTTTTAAAAGTAATACTAAAATTGAGAGCTCCGTGTCAGAGCTTTATCCCAGAATGATATTTTCCACATTGCAGAATACATTTTCTCTATTTTCATGTAATCTGATAAACATAGTTTCTGTTATGCTAAGCATGAATGTTTGTCAATACCAACTTTAAGTAATAAGAAGCTGATTTGGTTGCAGGAAAAAAGAATGAGTCATCCAGCTGAACAAAAAACGCTGCATTCTTGTAAATGTATCCTGTAAATCTGTATACTTATACATAAATAAGCCTAAGATATGATGATGCTATATTGTTTCCAAGTAGAAATGGTATCCAGATCTCTGTGTGGGTGGATAGGTAGTGGGTGGATATAATAAAAGCCTCTATGATGTATCGTACATATCCCTCTGTTGTTTTCAAATACGGTTCTAAATTATTAATACCGAAAAATGGAATTGTCCAGTTCTGCCCTTACGCATCATTGTTTACTTCAATAAACCTAAATTTAGCAGGAAATGGTGAATATTTAATTGTGTAGCATAAATAATGACGTTTCCCAACCGTTCTGGAAAGTCCCTGTTTCAGAGATGGCAAGTGCTTAATTTTATGTTTTATTGCTGTACTCTGCTGCTGAAGTCTTCTGATTCATGACTCAGCCACTTGATATGCTGTGTTGGACTCCTCACTTTCACAAACCAGGGGGAGAAAACAGAGGGGTCTCTGACTTTATCCTTCATATCTAGGGCATCGTTTACCAAGCAGATGCAAACAAGTACCCAAAGCACTAACTTTGGCTTCCCTTTAACTTCAGGACCCACTAGTGGAAGAGGCTGAGTCTTCTGCTCATTGTTTCCTTGACTGGTTCGTGCAAACCAGGCCTCCTTGCCTGTCCCATCTATTTTTCAAGTGCTGCTTGGAAGAAAAGCCATGTGCCTGTCCATGGGAGAGGCCCAGTGCGTTTTTGCCTGACATCCCAGACAGTGGAAGTATGGCTGCCAGTGCTAAGGATGCACCCTCAAAGCCAGACACGAAGTTCCTCAAGTGCTTTGTAGTGCAGGATCTGCCCACCTTGTGAAGGCAGCTACTGATAGGAGATACACTGACAGAGGCAATGTTGATCTCCTCTAGTTTTTGTCTGCAATCCTTTTCCCCTTCTTTTTGGCACTGGCACATGTCTGATGCTTCTCCTTCACTCCCTTTGATCTACACCTTAGTGTTTTGCAGTTATGAAAATCTGTGGTTAAGGCATAACTGGGCTGTTTCCTTACTCCAGATCTCCAGGAAGTCCATGGCCTCTTCCAAAATCCAAGTCGGTTTCATAACACTGGATAACTCAAGGAAAACATAAAAATGTTGTTCATTTTGTTGTGGGCCAGCATGCAAATGTGCAGCTGTGTGCAATGGGGCTGTGCTGGGGGCATATAGATTTGTTGAAATCACAGAAACATCCTGGGAGAGTTGCTAAGCACCTCCAGCAAGCTCTGCTCTCCCTGGCAGCACAGCAGCCTTCTGTTCCTCCCTAACAGAAAGGTGTTCTGGGCTGGGCGGAGGTTGCATGGCCCCTGTCTGACCCCAGATGCATCCCTAAAAACATCAGGATCCCTTGACACCTTCTGACACAGGAGCCAGTGCAGTATCTGCCCCTTTGGAGGACACAGCCTAAACCCTCTCTGCACGCTCAGAGCCTTTCCCCCTGTGTGCACACACACATATCTAGAGGGGACCGTGCCAGCTGAAACCACACAATCACAGTTTTTTAAATAAAACAGGAAGCTGAAGTCAGCCTCAGACCTCAGCGTGTCACTGCTCAGTCTGGAATATTAAATATAGTCCATATTTTATAGGTCTAAGGAGATCCATCCCTATGAATGAAAGGGCTTCACCGTTCATCTACTCCCTTTTCTGTATAGAGCCACATCTACCTCTATGACTTTAGTCCTTCTTTGTTCACTGCCATGCACTCTACTAGCAAGGGATAGGCAGAACCAGAGAAAACTGCACATTTACTAGTCTTTTTAAGATTGCCTGTGTGCTGTTGTAGGATTAGGCTGACTGGCTCTGGTTGCAACTTCCTCTTCCCAAGACACATAAGCCATGGGGCAATGGACAGTCTGGCAACACATTTGCATAGAGCTTGTGAGCATGGCTTGGGGTTTAAGGGAGGTAGTGTCACGAAAAAGGATTCTACGGAAGGATAGACAAGCAGATACGAAGGCACACTGCATGTTTCTTACACATCAGTTTGTATCTTAATTCCTATCAAGACTGAATATCCAGGTAATTGAAACTTACCCAAGCTAGCAGAGCATTCTCCATGTCATTTCTCCTCAGAACTTCAGAGATCCAGAGATGCCATCTTTTGATTTTCATTCACTTGTCCTAAACACAGTATACAAAATGGCCTACCTAAAAGTGAAATTATTTCTAAAACACATTTCTTAAGCATAGAGGAATAAAACCTGATTATTTCACATTGCACCCGCTTTGTTACCCCTCCAGTGTAATGCGAATTACGAATCCTGAAATTTCACACTTCCATTTGTAGACAATGGTAAGCAATTTTAACATTATAGTTAGTGCACCTGGTCTAGGTCAGGTCTGCAGCTTCATCTATAGTGCAGATAAAAGTGTTAACGTGTATATTTTGTTTCACAGAATCCTATGCACACAGTATAACTTCCATGGGGAGGGGACTGAAAGCAGTGCCCCAGACAGGAATTATGAAAAGGTCTCTGAGTGTGATTGCAAAGCTGGAGATTGACAGAGATAAGTGGAATTGAACAGGGAATGTTATTAATACCACAAGAGCAGGGAGTGCTTGCTAACCTGGTAACAAGGCATATTATTGTGCTGAAGAAGTATGAAGCAAAACTAAATAAAACTTGTTCGAATTATCCTTTCAGAGCCGACTGAGGAATGAGTGGCCACAGAGGTAATACAGAGCATGGTAAAGATATTTTACAGCAATATTTGCAATTGCAGATTGCAAGACTATTGTTTAAAATGAAGGACTTCAAAGTCTATACTCAGAGATGCTGCGTGACTGCTTGTAAAGTAGTGTTGTGGTTTAAGCCCAGCCAGCAACCAAGCCCCAAGCAGCTGCTCGCTCACTCTCCCACCAGCTGGATTCAGGAGAAAATCAGCAGGGTAAAAGCTTGAAAACTCGTGGGTTATGATAAAGACAGGTTAATAGGGAAAGCAAAAGCCATGCACACAAGCAAAGCAAAACAAGGCACTAATTCCCTGTTTCCCACGGGCAGGAAGGTGTTCAGCCATGTCCAGGAGAGCAGGGCCCCATCATGTGCAATGGTTACTTGGAAAGACAAATGTCATCACTCCAAATATTCCTTCCTTCATCCTTCTTCCCCCCACTTTAATTCTGAGCATGATGTCTGGAATATCCCTTTGGTCATTTTGGGTCACCTGTCCCCACTGTGTTTCTTCCCAACCTCCCTCGCACCCCCAGCATCCTTGCCAGCATGGCAGCAGGAAAAGCAGAAAAGGCCTTAGCTCTGTGTAAGCCCTGCTCAGCAATAAAAAAAAATCTGTTATCAACCCTGTGTTCAGCACAAATCCAAAACACAGCCCCATACTAACACAAGCAGGTAAGTTGCCTAGTCTACAAAAGCTTGGATGCTCTCAGCTCATGTATAATACATAGTTCTGGTCTCATATAGGTTAATTACAATGTCTGAGGGCAGATAGGAAACTCCTAATATATTACAGTAATTTTTTCTCCCTCTCAGGTAGTTTATGTCTCAAATGCAAACCTGCTTTAGGAATTCATTCAACTGATATTGAAGTCAATTTCAGCTTACTGATGGAGCTTGCTGATAACTTTTTTACCACTGGGAGCGTCCCAGCTGATGATGGTTATCAAGGACCTAGACTTTTTAACAGTAATTCTGGGTTTTTTGGTGCTGTTGAAAAGCAAGTGGGAGGAATAGCAGAGTTACTCGTGTATAAGACATAAAAAGTGCAGTTAAAACTCCATTCCTAAGATAAAGTGACAATTTCTATGAGGATAAAGTCCACCTATCAATATCATCTTCAGGACAGAGCCTCAGACTAAAGAATTAACTCTTGCATCCTCCAAGAAACACCTTAAATATTATCCTCCCTGCCTTTCAAAAGAGATATTCCTCTTGAGCCTTGCCTTCTCTGGAAAAAAAAAACCAGACATAAATACATTTACGTAGGTTTATACATACAAATATGTGCGTATTTGTTTTATTTATATATAGAACAGAAACAAGACCCTATTAAAACAAAACCAAAATGAATTAAAACAAAGCAGTGCTCCAAATGCACAATTTTCCCCAAGAGAGCCATGAGGCTAAGCTGTTAGTGGCAAATAGCAGATCCATCACTTCAGACTTGTGCTTGGATATTGCTATGAAGAAAGTAAAATGAAAAGCCACATGGAGCATAATGGAGAACTCACTCTCCATGTGCCAGCATCACCGAGCGTGTAAGAGAGAACACCCTGATAAGTATGGAGAGGTTGGCACAGCTCTGAGCTAGAGTTCCAGGCTGCCTGCAGGCTTCAGGCAACAACATACTGGGGTTACAACAACAACGTGCTTCACCATGTCCCAAACATGTAGATTGTTTGCAGGACACAAATTGATGAGGAAGCATGGGGACCACTCTCTCTGATAGAGAGTCCACTCATTTCCCTCATCTTCCAAACAGCATCTCTGTCTCTAATCAGGACCTGTATCTTCTCGTCTCCCAGTGAGAACCTGGTTGCTTAGTAAATGCCACATTGACATCCAGCTTTCAAACCCACCTCTACCTTAACTCATGCCAACTCAACTGTGCTGTGCAGGCAACCTCAAGGCTGCCCCAGCTCTTGGCTGTCTAGAGGACTGGGTGGCTTTGTGTGGAGGTAGTGCTAGGTGGCATCTGGGGGACAATATGCAGGTTTCCATGTCAAATTTGGGAGTGGGGCTGTGTACGTCTGTAGGACATGGTTGGTGCAGGTTAAGGGGCAGAGCTGGGGTAACCTGTGTGGTGCAAATGGGTTGGCAGAAAACAATTTGGAGCACAATGACTCAAGACCTGGCTAAGCTGCTTCAGCTCCTTTCCTTCAGCTTGACTGAGCTGGAGATGGTCTGGCTTAACTGAAGCCTTCTTGAGCAACTCTCCACACCATGGCAAGCCTGATCCACAAAGAATTCAGGAAAAGGGATGCAGAAAACTCTGATCTCAATCTATGTCTTTCCAGAGCAGACCAGGATAAAAGTGCTGCGTTGTTGTTGCCCAAACAAATCATAAGATTTTTTTCAATAAAAGGTATGGTAAATTATCAAATGAAATTTCTAAATTCTTATCCCATTATTTTAATGCAATCAAAGTTCAGAAGGATGCACAAATTTGTCATAGCTAGACAAGAAATAGTGCAACAGCCTGGGGACCTTACCGGGGAAAGGAGGCAAAACATAGCCTTTCCATGACCTTGGTGAGCACGTTAATGTATTCCTTTACTTCCCACTGTACTGTATATAATAAAGGCTTTGCACCCAGAAGTCTCTCTCCTCTTTTTGCCTAACCAGAATAAATCAAATAAGGGGTTGGGGATTTTTAATAGCATTAAACACAAATCACATTTAGCTGGGAGAAAATTATGGGCCTGAAAGGGAGAACAGAGGCACACAAGCATGGAGATCTGGTTGGGAGAGCCAGTCCCAATGTGCAGAGGAAGGAAAAGGGCTGTAAGGGTCTGTCCTGTTTGGTGGCACGTGCTGTAGAAGATAGTGGAAGAGAGGGCAGGAGAAAACGGAGTGGTTATGTTCTGCTTGGGAGAAGCAAGACGTGATGCTGGCTGGTGTAGGGAAGGAGAGAAAATTCATGGGGGCTGTGTCCTGTTTGAGAGAGACAGGGCACAATGATTATTCAATATACAGACTTGGGGTGTAAGGAATGCAAATTTATTTCTAGTACAAATTAAAGGTACTTCTCAAAGTGCAGGGTCAGACTCTTCCAACAGATCAAGCTCCACTTACTCAGTGTCCTGATCCAGAACTGGGATATCCTAGGGAAATAACTGCAAGAACAGCATTGAGGATCTTCTTCAGGATGTCAAAGGTATGGAAGGAATTCATTTAGAGAGAAAGTCATGCTATTTTTCAAAAACTGTTGAATGTGGAAGCTGTTTAAGCAGATGCTCCCTTTATTCTTGCTAACAAGTGTTATATCCCATAATTGCAAAATAATAACACCCCCTCAGATAAATAAACAAAAAACCAACATGCTGTTTCTCAAATTCTAAAGCCAAAGGGTTTGTGTAGGTATGTTCCCAGTGCCTCTAGTTTTGAAAAGGCAGCCTGGATTAGCGTGGCTGCCTGGATGTTGAAAGGCCATGAGCTAGCTGGGGCACAGCAGGGTGACGATTGGGCAACATATTGCAAGGATTTGGCAGCTTTGTTTCAGGAGAAAATTATACTGGGTATTCATGCAGGCTATTGCTAAGCTCTTTAAAGCAATACACAGATTAATAAATAATTGAAACAGCTTAAAGGAATAGGAGGATAAATTTGCTGTAATCAAGGGAGGCATGGTGCAAAATAAGGCAGGATCCCAAACTCCATTAAGAATAGGTGCATGACTAAGTGGTATCCTGACCAAAGGCAAAGCCAGCCCATGGATAGGTGTGTTACACTGACTAACAGCCTACAGGTGCTTAAGCAATTCTTAAATGTGTAACACATTTGCCATTCCTTTCTGTGTCAGACCAATGGAGTGACTAAGAGAGGCCACAGAAGACCCAGACATCATGGAGTCAGATCCCGGATTTTAAATAGTCTTTACCTTGAGACGATATTCCATCTCATGACATCCTGAATATGGAGTAACACCAGGAAAATGATTCTCTCAGACTTGAAGTTTCAACAACAGCTCATGGAAAGTGAGTAAGCAAAGCTGAAATGCCCTATTAATATACCATAGCTGACAAAACAACAGTAAAGTCTTTCCCTCTTTGCCATGCATGCTGTAACTAAAAATTGACTGGCTAATGGCACTATTCTTGAAAAAATACTACATTATTATTATTTTCCAGGAGGATGCTCACTCACAAAAATTGTATTTCCACTAAGGAGAGTTTTGCTGCAGGAGCTTAAAAATTTGTCTATGAAATATGGAAATTACCTGAATATATTTCACCTAGTTTTTTCTTGAAAATAAGAGTTGAGTAACAATTACATAAATAAAATATTATTATACTGTGGTAAAATTGCTAATTCATGTAAGCATTAAATTACATTATTCTTCTGCCCCTTTTCTAGGAAAAAAAACCAAGAGAGTAAACACATTGTTGCCTCCTCTGGATTGAAAAAGTTGATGATAGAAATGGAAAAGCTAAGGAATTAGAGGAGAGATCTTTTTTAACAACATTAAATAAAGCACATAAACCTTCCTAAGAGCTGTTCAAAAATACCAGAAAACCCTATAGCACATACCATTATCACTTTAATCTACCTCTTAAATAAACTGTCAATCCCACACACTATCCAAACTTTCCATACCATCTGGCAGGAAGTTTATACAGAACCTGAGAAAATTCCTCAGATTCCAGTCTGGATGGACCCAACAGTGTGATTTGTGAGGCTAATCTAACTAAGCAATACATTTCAATACTCGTCCCACACATAGCCAAATTTCTTAGCCCTTGGGGAAGACTTCCATTTTTTATAGAGAGAAAGGAGAATGGAAAATAAGAGATATGCATTCCAGTATTTACCTAAGTATTAGGAATCTGAACACTTGTAAACTGCATATTGGCAGAGACCAAGAGGTTGAAGTCTGGCCTGGCTGGAAGAGATCCAGATAGATCTACTCTACAACACTTACTTAGATTAGAAGAACAAATAAATTCAGTAATTTTATCAAAATGAGCTATAGCAGTGTGTGCATGATTTACAATCAAACAATAATAATGACGACATTCTACAGTCAAGTAGCTCCATAATATCCTACAGCAAAACCTCAGTAACTCTGCTGAATATGATATGAGTTCCACTCAGGAATATGAGTTACCAGCAAAAGACATCTCACTTACAGAGCTGACATTACACTGGTGACATGGGCTCAGGATTAGTCCTTTGGATTTTCTGTAGGTGCTAGAGACTTAAAAATATGGGCAGGCTTTCAACTCCAGAAGTGCCAAGCCCATACGCACTACACAGTAACTTGACTGTGCAGGGAAAGTCTTTTAAACTGGCTTCATGATTCAAATCGAGTACACTCTTACTGTGAATTGCACCACTTCTAATCACAGTTTCCCAGTTTCAGACATCAATAACTTCTGTACAATATTAGCAAAGGGAAAACCACCTAGGTGAAAAGTATACTGCACAATGCATTTAAACTGTGTTCAGTCACAGCCCTTTACACTGGCTAAAGCACTGTCTGGTTTAAGTAGGAATGTAGTATCTTCATCAAATAGAATCAAAGAATCATAGAATGGTTTGAGTTGGAAAGGACCCTGAAATTCATTTGGTTCCAACCTCCCTGCCGTGGGCAGGGACAACTTCCACAAACCAGATTGCTCAAAGTCCCATTCAACATGGCCTTGAAAACTGCCAGGGATGAGGCATCAGCAACTTCTCTGGGAAACATGTTCCAGTGCCTCACCATGCTCACAGTAGGGAATTTCTTTCTAATATCCAACCTAACTTTCCTCTCTTTCAGTTTGAACCCATTAGTCTTCATCCTATCACTGCTGTTCCCAATGGAGACTCCCTCTCCAGCTTCCTTGTAGGCCCCCTTCAGATACTGGAAGGCTGCTATGAGGTCTCTATTCTCTTCTCCAGGCTGAATAGCCCCAACTTTCTCAGCCTGTCTTCACAGAGGAGTTGCACTAGTGCCCTTATCAACTTTGTGGCCCTCCTCTGGATGTGCTCCAACAGTTCCACGTCTTTCCTATGCTGGGGGCACCAGAGCTGGATGCAGTACTACAGGTGAGGTTTCATGGCAACATAGTCAAGGCAGAAAGTCATCTCCCTTGATCTGCTGGCCACACTCCTTTTGATGCAGCCCAGGATATATGTATCAAAAAAAATACATAGTATTTGTATATACATATATATACACACAAAAGAAGTCAGTGTTGCTCAAGTCCAAGTATTTTATTTTTCTCTAAAAGAAACACAGGAAGGGACAAACTGGTTTGGTCAAACCATGAACCTGCTGGAACCTTCATGTCCTGGCATATCTGAGCTTCAGGGGAGTTGTTTCTGAGGGTCTGAAATAAATGGTTTCCAGATTAGCCCAGATAAGAAGTGCAGAAACACTGAGAAAATGGTTGTTATCACAGTATTTCAATTCCACATTTGAAGTAATAAAAAGTATTCATGCACATTTAAAAGGTATTTTTCAATAATATTACCAGCCAGTTCTGCAAATTGTAATATGCAGTAGCTCACATTTGTATTCAAGCTATGCGTGCTTATTAAATAATAATGAAATCTGAAGTGTTGGGAAAATTTTGAAACTTACACTCCCTGAAATAAAGTCTATAACACATTTAGGACCTTTTTTGGTTAATGCAACCAGTGATCTTCATTGCGCAATTACCCTGGGTAATCTGTATCAAAATGCAAATATTCTCTCACCACAGTGTATATACTGTGACAACACTTAAATTACAGATGACTGAGAAAAAATGACTGGGGTTTTTTATGCTGACACCCTGTGTGTTATTTGCCTAGCCAAGTTTGTCACCTGTGAGGAAACATATGCATCCTCAGAGGCAGAACAGTGGGAAGAACACTGGAGGATTATTTGCATTCAAGTCATTTTGCCTCAAGCTTCAATACAAAATCTGTGATTTGCAGCCCAATTTAAAGAAAATCCCACTCTCTCATCTGTCTAAGTTAATTTAACAGCCCTCCTGCTTTGAAGTCCAGAAAGACTTTTTAAATGAGGATAGAAGTAAAATGCTTGGGATAAAACTCATATAAGCGCTCCAATTAACAGGCCAGTTACGACACACCTAAAACCCGTTTCTCCACTGGTAGCAAAGCAGAAACAGCACTAAACCACACCACTGATTTCACCTGGAGAGATCTGTGTGTGTGACCTACAATGCAACTGCTAGAATTGTACAGTCAGAGTGCTTAAAAAAACCCCACAGATACCCAAATACAGAAATCAAAGGCAAATACAGTCAGATCAACAGCAAAAGAGGAACTAAATTGTACTGAGTGAGAAAGCAGACAACAATATTTTTAATTACATCATTTAATTATTCAATGCAATGATCTCAAAGTGTGTTATTAACATTAATTAATTTTTCTATTGCAGCACTCCATTTGTAGACATTTGTTACTATTTCCAATTTGCAAATAAGAGATGCAGGTTTTGAATCTGACCCAAAGACAACTTAAGCCAGAAGAAGACTTTTGTCAGAGCTGGGAGGACAAGCTACGTGATCTGCTCTCCAAGACAGAGAGAGGATCTACCCATCTTTTTTGATACACCTTCAGACTAAGAAAAAACGTTGTGCTTCCAGCTATCACGGGTTCATTTTTTATGCCTGCAACAGAAAAATACAATGGGTCCTACTTCTTTGACAAAATACTAGCTAGGCAAAACAACATGGCAAGGCAATAAGACTATTATTAAAAATTAAGTGAAAACCTAAGAACAGTCTTTGACTATTTTTGAACAAAAAGATTCAGAATTCCTTTACATGAATTTTATCATCTTTCCACCTAATCATGGCTGCACGCACTTAAGACAGTAGAAGGATAGGAAAGCAGCAACTCAGGTGACTGGCTGAACCAAACTGCACATTTGCCCAGTGCTAGCTGATTTATTAAACCAGCCAATGCATTCTCAGCATTAACAGACAAAGCTTTATCCAAGAAATCGCTTTAGAAAAGTCACTGAGAGATCTATTAGCTGTAACACAATGGGTTAAAATTATGTGCAATCATTGCTACACTCATTACCATTATTTTACATCCCCAGGAAAAGAACAGAAAGCAGAGGAGTCTGGAAGAAAATGGAAGCAGATTTGAGCTTACAAGGAGTTTTGTCTTTTGCAATGGAGGTTAAAAGGAAGCGTTAGAAAGAATGGAGTGAAGGAGGCTGACTCTTTTCAGTGTAGATCAAGCTGTCCAGTCAGCTCATGATTCTTACTGTTGCCAGCAAATTAAACATTATCATCATTATATTTCTGTTTTCCTGTAGAATCAGGATACAAAGGATCTGCTGCCATTGCAAAAGATTCCGAAGAGTTTGGAAACTGCCAAAAAGGAAGAAGTGCTGAGAAGTTCAAAATTGTTCATGTAAGAGGAGTATACTAAATATAGAGTGCATAAATGAAGAATTCCATATAAAACTGCTCCCAGTGACCAACTATTTGGCTTCTTTTTGTCCTTTCTATGAAAATCATGAGGGATTACTTACAGAAAAGGGAGTGTTGGTAGTTACATCCAATATATTTGCTAATTTGGTGGCATCTGCAGAGCCCGCTATTATTTTGTAACCTGTTTCAAAATCTTGACATTATTGATCAGCATCAGGTCTGCCACCAGCTCCCATTGACTCACTAATCATGAGCGTATTTCCCAACTGATTTTTATCACCATGCTGTGCCGCAGAAGAATCCATGGCTGAAATAGCAATGAGTAATTTTTTCAACTAGATATTTTCCTTCTGGGAAGCGATCCTTTGTAGTTTTATGCATATCAAAGCTTCATGAATTTCAAAAAAAACCTCCAAACACCCAAGCATAAAGGATTTGGGCTGTCAGTTATGTATGTAGACAGTACATGAAATAGTTTTCCACATTTTCAATATGCAGTAGGAATTTTTTTCAATGACCAGTGGACATAGCTTATACAAATCTTTGTTTGGCTAACACCTTGAACCACAAATAGTTCTGCTCCAGTACAAATACAGAGAGAAGCAGTGCCTTCAAAGGTTATAATACGCTGGCTGTAAAAAAATGCATAGCATTGATTCATCTTCATTCTCTCAACTGTACCCCTTTTAATGATGCTGTTTACAAGGCAAATTACTTTTTCTGCTCTTATCTTAACCTGGGCTCTGGCTGTTAAATTAGGTTTTTACTGTTTGTAAATCATTGGTAACCTATTTCTACAGAACTGGATGAAATTCTAGGCAAAAATCTGCAGCTCTAACCCTAACTAACCCTTTCTCAGAGAAGTACTTTATTATTTTTTTTTTAAATAACTGTCCTTCATCGCTCAGACTGCAGTTTTACAGCTTTAATGCCCCAAGAAGCAGCTGCCACTGCTGTTGCAGTAACCAGAAGGATGCTGAAGGAGCGTTTGGTGGATTCCAGTTGAAAAGAAATGTGTTTTTCCAAGATACAGCAAAGATATGTGGTAAGAATGGTATTATTCTGTCAGCAATACTAGGATTTATTTGCTTAGCTTTACCCTACCTTTCTTTTCACCCTGCCTGATTTTGATTTTGGTGAAACAATCAGTTCACCCTAGTAATGACTTAGGAGGAGGCAGCAAGGAGCATGATCGTTATGTGACCTCTTCTCAGAGGGAATTTCACCTTACACCAGTTAATAAACACTACTAATAACTTCGCTTTACAGAAATGGCTCCCCTCTTCTCATTCCTACCCATCCTTGGTCTTCACAAGGAGTGGGTTTCTGTTATTTTTTTAGAATATTTATCTCAGTAGCAGAGCCTCAGTGCTTGTGCCGTCAGAGTATGTGTGCTGATACCACGTGGTGCCTGGCTAATGCTGTGCAGCCTATTATGCAGTATCCGGGCAGAGAAGCAATCGCAGCACGTATGAACGTAATGCTGAAGTGATCACCTGATGTCTCAGCCCGATCCTTACCTCTGCTGCTAGTGGGAAAGGGTCTCTAAAATGCAATCTCGTGCCTGTTTTTCATCATCTGTCTCCTTCCCAGTTTCGTAGTAAAACACTTGCTTTGTGTTCGGCACAAATGCAGTCAGGCGTATAGAAAGGAGGAGGGGTTGTTAATAATATTCCACTTCATCAATCAGGAGAGCTCTCATTTTTAGTACATTGATATTTAATACAGCAGTAGAAAGACAAGCACAATTATACACACTCATACGCATTCCAAAGAGAGGGCTTGGCTATTTTTCTCTCCTTTAAGAGGGCAAGGAAAACAGTTTACCATACTTGGACTAAAACCATCTCAAGCTGGAACCAGTCACACCTTTTTAACTTGCATCACCATGGGATATTCATAAAATCAATATGATATGAAGCATTTTCCCAATCACATTTACGTTTTTCATTTAGGAATTTGAAAAATTATTCCTCCTGCTGTTTTCATAACACTGGTACCACAGCATAACACGATTTTGCTTGGGAGGGATGTGAAATATTAAAAAATGACAAAACACAAACCTCGCGTTAAATACCTGAGTTAATTCCCTTCTAACATTTACCACCCTATCTTCTGTTATTTATGCTGAACTCCTCTTACTCTCACGGTCAGGAACCTGAATCTTTAAGCTGCAAAGAAAAGGTTATCACTTCAATTCATTCGTGGGCAAATCGCTCACACTCAGCTGTCAATCAACAATCCACTCCAGCATCTGAGCTGATTTGTATCTATCATGGGTGTTTACTTGACAGATTCTCACAAGCAAACTGGAGCAGAGAAAATGTGTCTAATGATAACATCATGCCGACAACACGCTTTCTGCAGATAACATTTGCATTACGTGTTTACTGTTTGCAGAGCGTCTGGAAGACATCAAATGAAGACGTTTCTTTTTCTGAGCACATATTCCAACAAAAAACAAACAAACAAACAAACAAAAACCAAAAACATGACTCCACAGGAAAGCACTGCAGATGAGGAAGCCTAGATATAACTTTGCCTTTTCTTCCTGCTCCCTTTTTACATATTCCATTTCTTTTCATCCTGCTCCATTGCCTTTCTGTCTCCCGCTTTTTTAATCCCTGTTATTCTGTTACTTTGGAAAAAAATTAACTAAAGGAAGAGAAAAGCAGATGCACTCAGACCTTATTCCCATAGTTTCAGCTAGTTTATGAATTTTGAATATGAATAGAGAATGAAACTAATCAACAGATGGTTGGAAACATGAATATTCATGAATTCTGAAATCCTGTATTACTTTGCCAGGTATTGTTTGGATGTAAAGAATATATGTATAGTCTAATCTCCACTTCTGAAAAAGAAATCAAGCAGTCTCTTTAGCTGTCCCATGCCCGATGAAGTGGACATTTTGGACAATAAACTGAGGTACATGCGTGTATCCTTTGAAAAGGAAAAAAAACGTAAAACCTGACAAATATCTTTATGAATTTCTAAGGCCCTCTGCTTGAAAATGAGTGATCCCAAAACGTCAATTTGATGAGAGACAGGAATAAAATATTTTTAGTGTTACTATAAACTGTTAGTTTTGATTTGCAACTCCGAAGCCCAAAGAAAAACTGAAGCACTCACAACAATGAACCAGTAAAGAAACGTGGAATTAAGTATAAGTAGTTATGAATCTATGATTTCCCTTCACCAGACATTGATGTCTAGCAGCAATCTGTTTTATATACATAATAAGCTGCTGCCACCTTCTGAAAAAAGCTCAGCATGACTACAAATGCCATCTTTCTCTCAAGGCCAGAGTAACAACACACACGTTCTGAGCCAAGAAAATTAGGCAACAAAACAAGTTCTGCTCCACCATCAGTACAAAAAAAAAATCTGCTGCACATAGAAATTCTTGCTCAAGAAGCTCATCTGAGGGTGGTGTCAACACTTCCACGCAAAAATGTAAGCATGTCATCCTTATCCTAACTTAGGAAGACGTTCTGACATCCTACTAACCTTCAAACTGGTAAATGTGACACTGAAGCAGGACAACAGGACTGTGACCTCCCTTCAGCCATATCCTTCTTTATCTTTTAAATGCTCACCTGCTTGAAGAAGAGTCTACTCTCCTTGGAGATAACTTCCAACCACGGCTTCCTCATTATAAAGCATCAGAAAGTGATCATTTTTCTCTGTGGTTTCTGCAAGAACCTGGCTCTTCAGCGTCCCCACCACTGACAGCCAGGGACGCCCTTTCTGGTAGAACTGGATACAACAAGGATGGTGGGATGAGCCCTATGTGCCCTGTAAATGGGCCCCCACTAACCAACACTGGCTGTGTGCTGATCCAGAACTGGGAGCTTCTGCTCAGAGTAGTTCCAAACCTTCAGTGACTCAGAGAAGGGATGACCTGGTGCATTTTTTCCTCTGCCAACTTCAATGTGCACGATGCTGGCGTGAGCTTTATTTTGGTTTATATTCTGGAAGCAAAAGTAGCATCAGAGGGTACAACAGCAGAGCAGCAGCAAACCAGTGTCACCTCTAGCAAATCAGTGCTTCACAGTCAGTAGCTCTGTTATGAATAGATTGATCACCTCTCCAAAATATTCCTAAAAATAAAATTGTGGCATTTTAGCCTGATTTTCAAAGCAAATGAGGATTATGTCATCTTACTGTCTAGCTCCTCCATCTTCCTATAATCTTTGAATGTATTGATCAGTTTCAACTAAAATTGATGGGAAATTGAAAGTGTCAAAAATATAATTTATAGAAATTTAGAAAACCCATAGAGCACATAGCCAGAGAAAATCAATCTTCAACAGTTGCACTGCTGACAGGCCAACATGCTTCAATAAATCACTGAACTAGAGTCCTGTGATTTGGGAGAGGAGGAGGAGAAATCATAATCCAAACTACAAGCTGCATGTGAATTTCCTGGGCAACACCCAAGGCTCCACAATGGCAGAATATTAAAGTGGATTTGTTTAGGAGGCAATTCTGAGTTATGCTGGGAACATGGCCTAAAACAAGCCAAAAATATGAAGGAGTACAAAGATGTCTTAAAACCATTCCTAAAATGTCTTTTTTTTTTTTCCTAATTATTCTGAGCATCCTGACATAATGATATTTTTGATGCAGCTATTAAGTTTTTTTCAGTAACTTAAGAAATGTATGAGTCTGTGATTAAACATGCTTGGAAGAAGGAACCAAATGAAAATAAAAACACAGAGCTATCACTTGACCTGTTACGACATCCTTTTGAATGCAGCTCAAAACCCATCACCACCTCTCTACATTTACTGGCAAGCTTATGTTTCTCAGTGCTGGTAAACAGGTCTCAGTGTGCCATTCCAGCACTTTGAGGCTCCATGCATCTGATGAAAAATAACAAAGCAGCTGTTTTGAAGGATTGCTGATTTTCAGGGATAATACTGTTATTAATTTGTGTCCCAGAATCAGCATTAATTTCATGATAAAACAGAAGTTGTGACAGACATAAAACTGATTAATTTAATTGGAAATATTTCTCTGAAACTCATTTAGCAAATACTTCAAAAACTTGCACGGCAAGTTCTTCACCATTGTTTTGGGTGGTTATGATCCTATCTGGGATTTTCTTTTGCAAGTCAAGAGGTCACAGCTTTACACATTATGTTTTTGACTAGTGGGTTTCTTTTTTTGTCATTTCTGAGCAGAAATGCCATGCTTGGGATGGAGTCTTCTGCAGTTTCGTTTTTTGTCTGTTTATTTATTTGTTTGTTTCCTCAGGTTCACAGAAGCACCAGCACTTTCAGTGACCCCCACCCAACCCCCATTATTTGAAGGTGTCATCTCCCCATGTGGAGTCATAGAATCGTAAAATCACAGAATATTAAGGGCTTCCACAGAATGGAAGGGACCTTAAAGACCATCTTATCCCAACCCCCTGCCATGGCTAAGGACACCTTCAACTAGACTAGGTTGTGCAAGGCCTTATCCAATCTGGCCTTGAACACTTTCAGGGATGGGGCATCCACAGCTTCTCTGGGAAACCTGTTTCAGTGTCTCAACACCCTCACAGTAAAGAATTTCTTTCAAACATACATCCGAAAATCCCCCTCTTTGAGTTTGAACCCTTTACTCTTTCTCCTATCACTGCGGCTCCTGACGGAGAGTCCCTCTGCGGGGCGGTCCCGGGGCGGGGCCCGCCGGAGCTGTTCGGGGCGGCGGGTGCTGAGCGCGGCCGCTCCGCCTGGTGCAGCCGGGCGGGGCCGGCGCCTCCCCGCGCCGCGCTCGCTGGGGGTGCCCCG
>VZTI01005203.1:149484-208873 GCA_013397865.1 Struthidea cinerea | reverse complement strand
CCGGCAGGGAGCGGGCGCTGTCCGTGCGGCTGCCCCGGCGCCGGGAACCCGCTCCCAGGTCGTGGGGTGTCGCCGGCGGGAGGACGGGGGGAGGAGAGCCGGGCTGCGGCATGCCTCTCGGCGGTGTTCCCTGGTCCGGGAGAGGCGGCCCGGTCGTGCCCGAGGGAACCTTACCAACTGTATATATACCAGATATATAAATATCTGAACGGGAGGAGGGAGTGCCAAGTGGATGTTTCCAGGCTTTTCTTGGTGGTGCCCAGCAATAGGGCAGGAGGCAATGGACAGAAACTGATGCTCAGGAAATTCCACCTGAACATGAGGAAGAACTTCTTTACTGTGCGGGTGACCACGCACTGGAACAGCTTATCCAGAGAGGCTGTGGAGTCTCCTTCACTGGAGATACGAAGAACCATCTGGACACTCTCTTGTGCCATGTGCTCTGGGTCGACCCTGCTTGAGCAGGGAAGTTGGGACAAATGACCCACTGTGGTCCCTTCTGACCTGACCGATTCTCTGAGGGTGTGAGGGTTTTGGGGGTGTTTGGGCTTGGGGAAACCCATCCCTCAACACTTCTGCCTCTGCAGAGCACTTGGCAGGGCGTTGTGCCAGCCAGCCAGTGGCTGGAAGCCAGACAGTGGGATGTGCATGTTCACCGGCCCCACACTTCCTGGGGAACCAGAGAAGTCCCAGATCCCCAGGAACTGTGCGTATTGGGCACCTTGGAAAGCATGAAGTGCCAGTCCCAGCTGCGCCATAACCTGGTGCATAGCCTGAGAGTGAGCACCCCTTCTTCTTGGGGGTGCTGTCCAAGTGTCATTGCCTAAGACAGCTTCTTATTAGTGAATTAATTCAAGATTTTTCCTGTTAAAGAATTTGAGAGCTAGATGGAAGAAGACAAGGATAGCTCACCAATAGTCCAGAGACAGCATGGACATTCTCCATAAGTGCCTCTGGAAACCAAGCCACATCAAAAGCAGCAGTTTGTTCAGCTCTGAAGGATATTTAAGAACAACATAATCCAGAGCAAGCAGCTGTAGATGAAAACAAATCTGGATTTCTAAATTTGGATTCTGTTTCCTAGCACCTGATTCAAAGAATTTACTTGCCTTCCCCCCACCTCCTGTTGTTAAACAGTCTCATCTTAACTAATTTTGACTTAATTTCATTATCTCTGTGGACAATGCCTTCCCAAATGTCATCTGCATCTTACTCAGCGATAGATCTCATCTGAAGTAAATTGGTCACTGCATGCAGCAGAAGACCTGGTGTTGGTGTGGATGAAAACAGTGCCCAGATGTGCCTGCTGTTACTGCTCTTTTGGGAGGGGAGACCTCAGGCTTGAGGTTCATGCAGTCTTGCATGTTTCATGAGCATGTCGATGGGAATCCCCTGGAAATAGGAGAGAGCAGGGGCTCAATTTGTAGAGGCATTATGATGCCTAAATATTTTTTGCAAAGTGCGTGGGCAGGTAAATTAGAGAGCTATAGGAAAGATCTTATGGCAATAGAGATGAGGCAAGCTTGAGGTACCAGAAAAACCCAAGGTGTGATTTTGACATTTTCAACAGGAGAAGTATTAGTTCCACAGTATTATTTATGTAGCAACTTCGGGGTAATTGTGTTTCATAAGTCTGTATGCACTTGCATGATAGACGGCTTAAGATGAGATTTTACATCAAAGTCACACAGAATTAGGCTTCATTTTGAACTGCCTTAATTCTGTTAAAACCTGGTACTACTGTAGAGTGCAGTTATGGCACAATATAAATAATATATTGTACAAATGATGCTCTACCTATTAGAAATCTTGAATTTCTTGAATTCCTTGAGTTCTTGAATTCTGGAGTTCTTAAATGCTTTGCCTTTTCGGCAGCTTTTGTGACTATCAGCACTGGACTTGCAAGGCAATTTCAGTTCCTAGTCTGCAAATTGCTCTGTGTCCTGTTGGTTCTATTTAAGTCTGCCTTGTGGATGATGGTGGTATTGGAAACAGGGGATTATGATTTCTTAATGCAATTACATTGGAGCTGAAGCAAAGCCACAAAGGAGAATGAACTTTTATTCAAACATCTGTCAGCTGTGACACAGACCAGGAGAGATAAAATTAAGATTGAATTAATTTGCTCTGGTGTTTTGTTACCAGTGCATTCTGGAATTACATTGAAAAAAGAATCTGGACAACAGGATGATGAAGGCACATCTCTTTTCCCTTCTGTCACCCCATGAATGAGTTTAGGAAATTTAGGAAAAAACTTTTCATTTCAAGATTTTCCTCAATGAGGGGGATCACATTTTAGCTGTTCCATTTTTTTTGTTCTCTCAGAGTGCTTTGTTCTTGAGTCTTCTGCTGTTTCCTTTCTGATAATACCAAACCAACATTTATCCACAGATGTGGTGTCCTCACAATTCCAAAATATTTCTGAGCATTGGGATCCAGTGATCTCTAAGATCACTAGTGGTGAGCAATGGGAGGATTCAACATCAAGGTAAACTAATACCAAACACATTCAGGAGCTGGCAGTGAAATGACCTTTTAAAACAAAGCCTTCATTTAGACAACTAGCTGGAAGCTTCATTATTGGCAGGACAAGTCTGTATAAAGGATGGAAGAAGCAGAATAAATAAAAACCAGGATAACAAAAAGCCTATTGTGTTCCCGCCCAAATAAAAAAGCATTTCACCCCTTTTTCTAGAAAGCAGCCAGCTTCAGCATCTCAGAGTGTTGACCTGGAATATCAGTTCCATACTGCTTATTTACATTCAACTTAAATGCAAGTTAAAAACAGAAGTTAAGAGACGTTTTTTCTGCTGACGTGTGACTGATAGTGCTTTATTCCTGCAAGTGGTGGTTGCAAGTGGCTCCTTGGGGTTTGCCTCCAAGGAGTTTGCCTCCTTGCTTTTTTATGCTGACTTCTTATTCCCCAGATATGGAGGTGTTCCACTCTCTAAGGACCATGTATTCCATTGCTTAAAACTTTGCTGTGGAAAAAGCATCTTCAGCTCAATAGGCTATCTCCTCCTGTGCCATATGCCTCTATCAGGCCAAATTTTCCTTTTTGCCATTGATTTACCTTTCTGAAGATGATCTGATGGCTTACAAGCAAAGGGTGGTGCCTCCATCCTTTGGGACCCAAGGTCTGTGTGGTCCCTCACTCATCTTTAACAAAGGGCTGGCATGAATTGCTGTGACTGACTCAATGTGAAGTGGTCCTTCCTTTGCAACTCATGCTGCTGGAATATAAAGTTAGCCCAGGAAGAGAGTGTCCTTATTGCTCAGGGAAAGTGGGGCTTGTCTCTGCCCCAGCAGGGCATTGATCAGGTCATTTAAACCAGACAGGTGACATGAAACCTCTTTCCAAGGTAGAAGCAGAAGTCTGGGCTGTGCTGTTGAAGACCCAGGTCAGTCTCTTTTTGACAGTTATTTGCAAAGTAAATAATTGTGTGAAGACTGTACGTAACTCATTGACGTCAAATAAAAGTTGCCCAGGCACCATAATGATGGTGTTTATTAACAATGAGTTTTGGGGGTTTTTTTGCACCTGGATGTTGCTTTTTAAACAAAGTTGGTTTTGAGATGTGAGTGTGTCCAAGTTAGGCAAAGCTTCCTGTGCCGTCGGATGAGCAAGAACTGTTTCATACTTTCTATTGTTAGACCCTGTTTTCAGTTATTTGTACGTTTTCCTAACTTCAGGCATTTGCCTTGAAATCTTCTATGCCTTATCTACTACTGACAAAAACAAGAAATAAGAATTTTGCTGTTCAGTCATAAACAGTTGTCCCACTGCTCCCATGAGCTCCAAGCCTTCAGGTGCATTCTTGATACTGTTGAAGAGCATGTGCAAAGAAGATTCCCTGCACTGATGGGAAAGCACCTTTCCTTGTGCAGCTCTGCCTGCAGGAAGTGAAGTTACAACCTTGTCTTCAGTATTTGCTTTTCTGAGCATAACATCAATATCCTTTACAGGGTATCCTTTGCAGAGGTTGAAGAGCAAAGAGCACCCTGGCACTTCAGAGTGCCCAGAGAAGGAATGAAACTTGAGTGGGGAACTGCAGAAAGATACAGTCTTGTGGCTAAAGTTGTTAAATACTGACTTGTAGAACCAGATTTTATCCCTCTCTCTTCCCTGCACTGCCTGAAGGTTGCCGAATAAATGACTTAAACCACTTCTGACAGGCTGTGTCACCTAACGGATCATGACTTTTGTTAGTCTGACCCAAAAGCTTGTGGTCTGATTGGCAAAAGTATTTAGTACTCACAATTTTAATCAATATGCATTGTACTTTGAATATAGCAAAATGCTGCAAATCCTAAATATTCTGAAAATCAAGCTTTGAATGTCTTAAATGAGACACTTAAATTTGGTGATCTCTGATGATTTTTAATCATCATGTGCACTGCTTCATCAGGGTGCCAACTTATGCTAAATAAGTCTTTCATTCCTATAATGGTGTATTATAAATAGGGACTAGAAGCCTACTGAATTATGCAGAGCACTGTAAGAGGTATAAAAAAGGTGCTGTAACTGCCATCTGTATGTAAGTCGTATTTAAACCTATTTTCCTTAGTTCAGATTAAAAAGGTACACTGATGCTAACAATCCTGTTTGCTGTATTGCTGCAACATCCAAGTACCTAGAGAGGCTTTCTATGCCATGTGCTTCTAATGTTAATTCCTGAAGACATCGTAGGACAATTAACTAAAATTGAAGCAGATACTACTTTGCTTAACAAAATGTGCACTAATGAACATATTCCTCTTTCAGGAAGTTGCAAACAATACCTTAACCAAGAAAAAAATGTGTTTTATATAAAAAATCACTCAGCCTTCCCTCATAAATAACTGATCTTCTCTTTTTTTATTGAAGAAGAAGAATACGATGAGCCTCCACAGTGTAAGGCGGGCCAAGACATTGTGCTGCAGTCTCCTGTGGACTGGGTGCTTTTGGATGGCCGAGAAAGTTCCGATGACCATGGAATTGTGCACTATGAGTGGACACTGCTGCAGGGCGACTCATCGGTTGAAATGCAGGTACATGTGCAGTCCCCCTCGTGGCCAGTTACTTCCAGACTGTTGTGTTCAAGTTTTAAATGTACAGCTAAAAATATTAAATGTATTCAAATCTGTCTACCAGGCACCAAAATTAGGATGCCTGTACAGCTCGAACATTTATTTCACAGAGATCTAGAGCAGCCCAGGTTGGAAGGGACCTCAAAAGATCATCTGGTCCAGCTGTTTGTGGGACAAGGAGCCTCAATGAGATTATCTTATCTGTCCAATCACATCTTGAAGACCTCAGGTGAAGGAGACTACACCATGTCCCTGGGGAGTTTGTACCAGCGATTATTTCTAGTGGCTTACACAGTTTATCTCTATCCTGGGTGGCATGGGACAGCCAGCAGCAAACGAGTAGATGCTCTACTGTATTAGAGCCCTGCTTTGTTTGTACTCACTGCACTTGGTTTTCAGCTTCTGTCACCCCAGTTAGAGACCCCTCAGCAATTCACTTACTAAAAATAATAAGGGATTTTCACCAACAGTCTCCTGTCAGTGCTTATGGAGAAGGTACAAAGAAATGTGTGATGTAGACCTTATGAGATATTTTATCCATGCATTTTCTGCTGCACTTTGATTTCAATTTAAAATTAACCATCAAGAGAGGGATTCTTCATCTTAGCCTTCTTAGTGAATGCCCCAAGATCAGCAGAAAAAGAAAGGAAAAATGTCTCAAATCCAAAGACTCTACTCATAGTCTGTTCACAGCCCACAATGGGAACTCCACCTAGAGCGGGAAGGATATCTAAAGGTGAGAGAGTGTGAACCAAAATGAAACTTTAATAATAGTTGCTAGATATCATCTGGATAAAATGAACACTTTATTATCAAAGACTTGTTAATCTAACCCCTTGCAGCATTATTTTCTTTAAAGAGAAATTAAATACTTTTAAATTAATCTGTGATTTAGTAACATACAGTAAGACAAAAATTAAAAATTTAATAAAAAAACTTAAAGTTTATATTTTTAATATTACCCAAAATCGCTCTATAAAATAGAGACAAGTCTTTTATCCATTTAAACTTGCAAAATTCACATTAACCTTGGTGGCTTCTTTGTATTTGTTAACAGAAAATGAATTTGACACACATTTATGCTTAATAAATACTTTTCCATTGAGTTCAAATGAGCTGGGATTTCTCCTACAGATATGTACCCTGGTGATTAGCCATGATAATTTAAATTTTAGAGTTGAATTAATAACTGTGATTTTTTTCATGCATTCTTCAGTTGATGTCTTTAGTGCTTTGGTTACTGCCCTGAAGTTACTGGATTTCATGTCATTTATTCTTTGAGAATAATGTATGAATCCATAGCTACAAGGGAGAATGGGAGTGTGTTTAAGTAAGATAAAAGGCAGCTGTTGCATTGCTTTTATGTACCGAAGAATAAATAGAAGGCAGAGGAGGGGGAAGGACTATTATAAAGAGATCTTATCATATTGTAGAAGGAAGTGGGGTTTTTTTCCTATTGTGACTGATTATTGCTTTTTAGATAGTTTGCTTCTCTGATTGCTACCCCCACGCTGTAGCTGCACAGCTCCTGGACACTTAGGGACAGTAATGGGTTGGGTTTTTCTAAAATGCTGATCATCTATTTGGAGCCAAAGTTTCTGTGAAAGCACATACAGGCCAGCATTCTTCAGGGCAGCATGAAGATGAAAAGGAAAGCACAGAGGTCACTGGGAGGAGTAGTGGCATATTCAGAAGTCAGTGGCATTTCCCTGGCTCTGCCCTGGGAAGAGACTTGGACTCCATGGTTCATGAGTTTTAAATACCACATTTCCTCTCCCAGCAATCATAGTGGACAACAGCAGGTGTTTTTTAGAGCATAACAATTTCTTTAATGCACTAAAGAATAAAATTCTAAGGTGTCATACACTCCATCAGGAGGATCAACAGTCTGATCAGATAACTGAGTGCATTCATGTAAATAGAAAAGGAAAGAAATTTCAGTTAGGAAATTTTCTCACTGAGAGAAAAAATGTGTTTTATCAATACACTCTTCTGTAATGGTAGGTCTAGGACTCTATGACCATATAAATCAAAAATCCATGTTCTCTTTCAGGCATGAAAAGTCATTTCTGTGGATCCATATATATTGTCTACAGACTAACTTGATAGAGAGCAAAAGGCCATTATTTTACTGCCTATCCTCTAAAATTCTATTTCTAATTAACTCAAAAATTGAGTTAAATGTATGTGTCCATTTGTTCTCCTGTGCTGAGATCCACAGCTCCAGGTAACTGAATGTATCATGAAAAACACTACCTAAATGTTAATGTGGGGTTCTTACAAATGGATGCAAAAAAAGCAGATCAAATGTTACATGCTGAAATACATGCTTGAGTAGGCTGGCTAGACCACAGAGTATTTAATCTGCATGATGAGCTCCTTATTCCTAGAAGGTTATGGATGGATCCATTGTGCCAATGTGTTTTTTTTACTGTGTGTCTTTACTCAGGTACCACAACCAGGAACACTGAAACTGTCCCACATTCAGGAAGGCGGGTATATTTTCCAGCTAATGGTGACAGACACTGCAGGTCAGCGGAGCTCTGACAACGTCTCTGTGACTGTTCTGCCCATGGTTCATTCTGCAGCAGGTGAGAAAATGACGGGAGCTGTTGCCTCTGTGACAACCAGGGTATGGTATTCAGAGCAGAGCAAGGGTCTTGGTAGAGGCAAAAATGTTATTCTCCATTTCCAGTGTTTTATTTGGCCCTTGTTCATTACATAATGACATCTCTTTCAGCTTTGAATCGCTCTTTCAAAGTGAGGAAACAAGCAAGCATCACTTGCCTGTTGGAGCAATAATACTTCCAGGCACTGAGTATTTGTCCTTATATTGCTAATAAGCATGCAGGGTTGGAAAGGTGAAATACTGCCACAGGTATCAGGTGCATTGTAACAGTCAGATGGTGTGGGCAACATGACAGGGCTTGTGCTATAGGGAAGACCCAGTTAAAATTATTTAATAGTATGTTTGAGGCAGACTAATAATAATACTGACCTGCATCTGTAGTCTTAAAAGTTGGCATGGTTTGTTGTTTTAATGCATTTAAGTTTTTCTGTCTGATGGTTGTTATTGAAGCCATATGCCACTGGGGAAACTGAAACTGGAACTGACCCATCATTTTTAAACTCTGAGCTTCAGAAACATGTAAAAAGCATAAAAGCTAGAAAGTAAGTTAGATTTCAATGGCTGTCAGTCCTGATCTTAAATGTTATAACTTCTAATTACATTGTAATTAACAAGTTGCAAGTGCAGATCTGCTGCTCTGGCTCAAAGTAAAAGTTAAATAGCATTAACACCATGTTCAGCAGGACCAGTGAAAATCTTGCTCTGGACCAGCACAGTATCTCTGTGTGAGAGGGTGGTAACTGTGGCAGTAAGCTGGTATTACAAAAAAATCTGTTCGATAATGCCTGTGTTCCAGTAAGGGATGATAGAGTTGTGTTCATTAATGTTTAATTCAGCTGAAACAGCCAGAGAAGTTCGCTGGTTTGTTTATTTGCTGCTGTGGGTGTCTGGGGTATCTTTTGTATGGAGCACATAGGGGATTTGCTCTCTTTTTAATTTTTCTAATTCCCCAGCTACGTTAGCAATTCAAGTGCTACTGCTATAGTTAAACCAGTCCCTGATGCCTTAGTACATGCAAGATCCGTGCTATTACTAGTGCTGAAGTTCAGGAGATGCATTTTCAGATTTTAGGGGTTTTAAACAGTTGTCTGCATTCCTGGCATCCTTCCCTTATTGTGGTGCAGCGTTTGGTACACAGCAGGGTAACAACCAAAGGCTGTGACTCCCTTATGCAAATGGATTTGCTCATACGACACTAATCAAGCACTGAACTTGATAGTGCTTTATAGAGTGATGAACTACACTGCTGTTGGGAAGACAAAAGCACAGATGTAAACACTTGATAATTACAGGATCGGAATGGGTTTCAGGAAAGCTCTGAGTATGCAAAATGGAACATCCAGGGATACTCTCCATTTCCGGGGGAATCTAAATGTTAAAGCATACAGCAGTCAGTTCTTTCTGGTGAAAGTCATTTGTGAGAACATGACCTAGTCCTATTCTGGTCTGTACTGTATTGAAGTCACTGGATTGCTGATGTCAATAAATGATGAGCATTCTTTAAGTATTTTAATTAAGTTGCAGAAAACGTGCCATAAAAGATCCCATATAGTCCATATGTGTTCATGTAAAACAACATATTGCCAGAAATACAGAATGGATATGTAGTAGGAATTACATGTTGGAGGTGTGCAGTTACAGCCACAGAGATTTCATTTATTTATTTTCAGGACTGTCCTGCATCTTTTAAGCCTAGGAAGATCTACTTTCAGCTTAGGCCATCAGAATTCAAAGCGCTGTAAGGGTGCTGCACAAGGTGTAAGGTGCAACAGCCTCCAGGCTGAGTATTCCTGTAGTAAAGAGATTGCCAGGCAAGTGAGGAAGGTGCCAGGAACAGCTGTTGCCTGTATTTGCTTCTATGTCGATCTGACATCACACAGCTGAGTCTGGACTTTCTGCCTTGTTCATGGTGCTTCTTGACGTAGCGTGGTTTTGCTTTTTCCTCAGTGCTGCAGATTTTAGTCACTGACTCAGTATTTACTGCTTGGATTTCTCTTTCGGTAATTTGGGAATTGTTTCTCAACAGCCTGTGTTGGGGTTTGCTCTCGCTACCAGTTTATCTGCGATGATGGCTGCTGCATTGACATCACGTTTGCATGTGATGGTGTGAGACAGTGTCCTGATGGATCAGACGAGACCTTCTGCCAGAATCGTAAGTGTGCCAGCGCACAGCGGCACAGCGGATTGTGAAAGTAACCACAGCCTCAGTGACCGAAGGGGGATGATGCCGCTTCTGTGGCCTCTCTCCCTGTGAGCAAGCAGTTCCTGTGAGCAAGCAGGATTAGCACGTGGGAAGGTTTAATATCCACATACAGCAGGTGCTCAGAAATTTTCTTCAGAGCATATTAAAACTGTCAAGGGTCCCTAAGTGACAGGTTTTGTGTTCAGCAGTTAAAAGATTGGTTTTTCACTTGTATGATGATTCTGGAAACAAGAACTAGAACCATGGTGTCTATCTGACGGAGTGTCTCAGAGGTACCCTTCGCAGTGATGTTAGACACCTTGCATGAATCTGAAACACTGTGAGCATGCAGGGGAACCAGCTGAATCACCATCACGCTGTTTGGTTTCACTAGTCATCCCTCAGCATGTGCCCATGCTCAGCTAAGTGAACAAAAACCATCAGAGGGTGAATGGGCACAATGGCTAACCACTCTTTCGTTCTATTTCAGTTGCTGGAGTTCACTGTAGGGGTCATGAGTGTACTCTTGGTAGCAGTTGTTAGGTATCTGTGACTCACATTTCATCATATGTGTGAACCTGAGGAAGTTTACTCTGCCTCAAGGCCCATATTGGAGAGTCTTCCTTAAGAACACTTCCATTCCCTTCAATGTACAAAATTTTTGTTTCTGTTCACAGTCAGCTCGGGTCGGAAGACGGTGACACATGCAGCTCTTGGCACTACCCAGCAAAGGACTGCAGGACTGGCTGAAAACACAGAGGAAAACTCTGCAGAGAACACCCTGAAAGCCACTGCCAGAAATCAACCACTTCTCTCAGTGGATGCAGACATGTCTAACCAATCGCTTTCTCAGGGACCAAAGAAACAAATCAGTGGATTTGTGCCAGGTAAGAATTGAATCGGTTTCAATAAATCATTCTCCTTAAAGAAAGGAAGTGTCTTGCACCTTAAATTTAATTTGTCTTTTGGTGCCTGGCTAAGAGGAAAAAAATTCAAATGTAAAAAAATACAAAAGAAACCTGTAATAATGAAGTTCTAAGTTGTTTTTGATTATTATTGTCAAATCTGTTTTTTACTAGGTGCAAAAAGAAATTTAAAATGTAGGCGTGCTAAGGAAATAATACAGTCAAAGGAACAAAATGTGCAGTGAACTAAATACAAATTCTGCCACAGGTTCAGCTGTGTAGGCTGATGTTAAGGCTCTTTAAATCTGTAGGGGAGTACTTCAGAAGAACATAATAAAGTACCGTTCAACCTGGGTGAGAGTAATTGCTTTTGTCCTGGTGCTAAGTATTACTTATCTTTTTTTTTTTTTTTGCTGAACTAATATCTTTACTATTATGGGCTTTTTTTTTTTCCCTGAACTCTGTCTCCAGGGCAGGAGAAGTCTTTGATCACTATAGAAAAGTCTCAGGCTTTGGTAACCAGCTACCTCAGTAGGTGTCCATGTAGAGGTCCCCAGTATTGTTCTGCACAGTGGCTGCAAGCCTGCAGTGAGTCATCGCCTGATGTTCCAGGCAGAGCCCCAGCCCTGCCCTGGGTAAAGCTCCAAAGCTGCAATGAAATTGATGTGCCCTCCAAGGTTCATGCTGATGAATTACAATGATCTGAAAAGGCAATTATATGAAAGCAAAACTGTGTGTACAGAGCCTAAAATCAGTACAAACCCCCCACTTTTATTTCTTCATGGTTTAGACTGATTCATGTGCCCCAAGACACAGCTATTTATAACCAGCTTTATTTTCCAGTTACAACAGAGCAGTGCTCAGTGCCCTCTGCTGCCGACTCTGGAAAAGGGCACTGCCCTGGTTGGCACCTGAACGTTCCTTCAAGTGCTTGTACTTCATCTGTGGAGTGCTGGGGGAGTGAAAACTCTGCAAAGGGAACACTGTGAACACTCTGCAAAGGGAGTGAAAACAATGTTCTTAAGAATTTGATGGCCTCGGTGAATGTGTAGGAACTGACAGCAAAGTCCTGTCTCAAATGTTTTCCATCTTTCTGGAAGTATAGATGATCTCAGTGCTCCTCACTGGAGTGACTAAAATTCTGAAGTCTGCTTCAAACCCTTGTCACTCCCATAGTCCTGAGTGACACCTGATATGGGGCCACCCAAACTAAACATCAAACTTCCAAAGGGCTTTGCAGGCTCCAGTGGAAAGTCAGCTGCTATGTCAGTCTCAAAAATCATTTGGCTTGTGAACCCAGGTGTAAAACCAGAACTGAGGTCACCACTTTCAGCAACTGATAATCAGGGGTTATAATTGGAATTGCAATGTAAAAGCACTTTTGCATAATGATTTTCTCTGTTTACCCATTGTACAGTAACTTACTTGCACCAGTTTTGCTCTAAAGGTAGTGTTTTGCACAGCAGTAGACAAGCAAAGAAAAAGATTCTTATAAAACTAAAAAAGTGAGATGGGGCTCCAGTGATTAGTGTACTACCAGTACCTGTTGTAATCTTCTAATTTTCAACAGGCAAGATTTAAAGCTGCTTTAATTCTTTTAGGTTTAATATTGCTCTTTTGACAAGGCTCAGTCAAAATTTAACTTTAGATGCTTAATAATTTCCCAGTGGAATAGAAGGATCCAGTCTTTACTGACCCAGGAGCCCAATACTTTTAACCAAAAAAAGCAGCAAGGAGCTCAGCGAGGTTTAAAATTGCCTACGGATCAATTCCAGTTAGGGTGCGTGGTCTGGGACATGAGGGGGTGCTAGGTACATGCTAATAAGTACATGGCTCCAAAGGGCAGCTGCCAAACCTGCCCTGCCAAAACCTGCTCTGAGCTGCTGTCTTCTCCTGCAGATACTTAAACTTCATAGGAGTCCCATACTGTGTGTTAGTGATTCACCGAGGTCCAGAGAGGCTCACTGGCAAGCGCCACAGTCTTTGTGGAGTCGAAGAGATAGGCATCTAACCTGTTCCTAAAAATCCACCCAGATCCATTAGTTAGACTTCCCTCCACCACTGCCATGTCAAGGAGGTTACAGAGCAAATCTAATAATTATGTGATACAAAAATGAGAGGCACAGAAATGCTGGAGCAGCTCCATGAAGCTCATCTGGAAATGTGTCCAGGAGGGCAATAATTGCTCGATGCATTTTTGAGGAGAGGTAAGCAGTGCTGAGCAGAAATCATACCAGCAGCCTCAAAACTTCAGCAATTCCACTGGCAGAAATCCTACTCTGGAAGGGACTGTCTGCTGCTGCTGGTGCCAAGGTAGAACCTCTGCCTCTGAGTCACTGTAAAAGTCTTTGTTGGACCAAGGCAATCATGTTCTTGGTGGTCTGGAGGTGACATTGCAAAACATCCAGGCTTCTTATATACTACTTTACATAAATTTTGAAAATAGGCTTTAGTGGTTTTAATGTCACTATGGTGAAAAGCTGTCTACTTAAGATACATATTAGGGGATATGGCTTTACAGTGGCAGCACAGGTTCCAGCTTTTACTTGCGAATGCTCCATTCAGGGCTACATTTTTCTTAATTCTCAGCTGACAGCTTTAGAGCATCATGGAAATACAGTCCAGGAAGGAAAATGTGACGCTCTGAAATCCAGTGACTTCAAGGCAGAGAAAATGAAGGTTTTACCTACTGGAGACAGCATGTGGCACATTCCAGCTGGCTGCTAGACTTGATGCTTGATACAGGAGCTTTCAGTTGATTTTTAAAGAAGAAAAGTTTTTCCCAAGACGTTGCAGGACTGGGGAGTTGCTTTGTTTTCTTTTTTACATTTGTTTTTTTATAAGTGGTGGCTAAAGTACCAGTAAAGGCATGTCCCTTCTGCTACTTACCTCTCCATAAACAGCTTTCATCTCCGAGAATTCAATAAAGGGTCTAATAAAGGGACCTCCTTGTCAAGTGCCACCATATTTATCTTTTCTCCTTTTCTCCTAAGGAGCTGGGCTAAGTTGTAATGTTTTGGACTGTGAGATAGTTCCTGGTAGCAGATATATGAGCTTTCTGCCTATGAGGGTGATACTAGGGGAACTTTTTTCCAGAATCCATTTTCTCTTAATAGTTTCTCTGTTCCAAATTTCCTTTAACCTTCCTTAGGGTGGTCCTTCATGCTTAGCTCTGACTTGATACAAACTTTTTAAGGATTTACACTAAAGTATGAAAATATTCAAGTCCAAGTTAAGGACTGTTTAAAACTTCTGCCTGACCTAACAGGGAATCTATTCACAGTAAAGAGGGGAAAAACAAAACCAACCAACCAAAAAAAAACCCAAAAATCATTGATTGTTGACAATGGGTAAATCTTGTTCTGCACGCCTACCTTTTCAATGGGATTACTCTACAGCAGGGCAAGTCCAGGGGAACACCAAGTCCAATTTAGAGATAAACCCCTCAGACACTCAGGGCACTGAGTCTTCTGCAACAAACTCATTGTTTACCTTTGCCCAAGCTGAAAGGCCAAACATTTTCTTTCGAAGTTGGGAGTGGATGGAGGAAGAGGCATTTGATGTCAATATAGGAGTCCTTTCTCTCTCTGCAGACATGTCTCCATGGTAAAGTAACCCAGACTGCATCTCCTGCAAAGGCCAGCGCAGCACTTCTGCATGGCTGCCCCCAAATAGCCCCAGTGTCCTTCTCCAGGGAAGTTCTTAAGCCCAGCTGCATACTCTGGCGCTGCTGCACTTGCAGATGACTACAGAAAACACGCAGTAGCGGCACCGCACTCTGCAGTGAGCACTGGGCTGGTTTCTAAGCAGCAGTGGCCAGTAGCAAACACGGTCATGCAGACGGGTTGAATTCACAAGCAGCCTGAAGATTTGCACTCCCCAGCACAGCCAACCCAAGTGTATAAATCACCACAACAGCTTTGCATTCCCCTGGCACAGGGTCTCTGCCTCTCCCAGGCTGCCTGTGCCAGCTGTTGTGCAGTGCTGTTCAGGGCTGGGATTACAACATTTGACTGAGTGCCCAAGCCTTAGTCATGTTTTTACTGCAAGGCACCCACAGTAGTAGCTGTAACCTAGATCTGTAATTTAGGGTAATTGGAAAGGGCTGTAAATTGCAATTTCCTCAGAACAGACTAGGAAATCAAGAGAAAGTGAAAATCAAATTAAACCCATGTAATATGCTTTATGCCAGGCTCCTAAATTTCTTTGGGGAAATTGCTCTTTGTGTTCTAGAGATAACAGATAAGATATTGAGCAGCATTGACTCTGATAGTCTCTCCAGTCATGTAAGAACAGCCACAAGTCCTAACAAAACCCTACAAGCTTTATTGAAGGGATCCTATTCTTCTACCCTTGCAAAAATTTCCCACTAAACTTCTCTCAATATTTGCCAAATGTCTTTACAAGCAGTTGACTTAAATATTCCCTTTACTTAAATGGCAGGGAAACAAATTTCTAAACAGGCATTTAGATGCAGGCTGGAGCAGCTCTTAAAAATTGAGTTGATGTCTTTTGGGTATTTCCAAAACAGAGACAAATATTTGTTTAATTTAATTCAGGAAAAACAGAAGCAGGAAACAGCTGCTGGTTCTGGTGTCAGTTACATTCAGGTGGTCTTGCACAGCTCTGGTACCATACAGGTATTTTAAAGCCAGTACATTTACTCTTAGGATTTTTTCAAGCTCATTTTATATGCCAGGACAACATCAGGAGCCCAACGAGGAGAAGGCCACAGCTTGTTTCTACAGCATTCCCTGCAGGTGAAGTTTGTGTTTATGCACCCCCTGACAAAATGGCAGGGCAATAAAGCCAGAGCCTGGGAGGCTACGTTCTGCCTTAGAGTGGGGACATTAGCCTGGACCTCATGACAGTACCAATGGAACAATTTAGGCTTTAATTAGCAGTTGTGTGCATTTGCTGCTGCCACTGCCAGGGACACCTTCTGTGGCTCTTCAGAGCTGATGGTGGTGTGTGGGCCTTACACATAGTGCACGTTCCAAGCTAATTGACTTAAACACTTCCTTAACACCCACCACTATATGTAATTCCAATTACAACATTTCACATTCATATTCTAAAGATCTTGTAGCATAGTGTGTTTCTGCTAGCTCTGTCACAGTTCTGAAGGCTGCCAGTGAATACATCACAGCACAGTCAAAATGCCCTTGCTTTAGGTTTAGATGCACCGCGGTTTGGAATGCAAAATTGAATTTACATTTTAGCTTTAGTTTCACATTATTTCAAAAATTCAAGTTACACAATTGAAGTCAGAAGTTCTTAAACTGTTGTTTCGTTTGTTTTTGTCCCCTAATTTAAGCGCTTCACATTATTTAATTCTAGTGTCCTGTGGATAAGACTTCCTGAGTCACTGAACTGCAGTATTCATTTATTTTGCTTGATTTTGTGCAGATAACAGTTCCTCAGGGAAAAGAACAGATGATAAAAATGGGGATGGCATAATGGTGCCAAAGAGAGAACAGCTTGGAGGTGGTCGTCCAGTCCCAGAAACAGGTAAGAGCAACCATGTGAATTCATTTTGGATTACATCCGCTTTTCAGTCAGGTGCTATAGATACAGATAAAATGGTCAAGAATTGAATAATGTACTTATATATTCTGAACTGCCCCTAACATGATTGTACAGTTTAGTTTCATGGCATGAGTTGTTCCAATTACTAACATCTAAGTAATAGACTAGCTGTACTTTTTAAGAAAAATTTCAGGTTTTCTCTACCAGCATCTCAGTGTGTTAAATAAAATGTAATTTCTCTTAACCTCATTGTAGGTGCTGTGTTACCCTTAGCCTTAGGCTTGGCAATCACTGTTCTGCTGCTGCTTATGGTTGCTTGCAGACTGCGCTTAGTGAAACAGAAGCTTAAAAAAGCTCGACCCATTACATCTGAAGAGTCCGATTACCTCATCAATGGGATGTATCTGTAAAAATTGGATTTGGGTCAGTTGTTTTCTCCCCTTTCTCCTGTGTCTATGAATCTCTGCCTCTATAAAAGGACGAAAATCCTTAGTTAATTTTCAAGTGTAGAAGAAGCCTACGAGATGAAGAAGATACTCTTTCCCTTTGGTGATAATATAAAAAGTGGGTAGATGTCCTTGCTCAGAAAATAAGAAGTGTTCAGGCTCCAGTGAGTAGCTCCACTTCATTGTTGTGCAGAAGACACTGCAGGGTGGGGAGGCCCCAAACTGGATGTGGGGTGCCCTTGCCCTCCCCACAGCAGTTGTGGTCTCAGCCACGGCCAAGCATGCCCCAGGGCCAGGGCACTGGAGCAGCCAAGGCCCCGCAGCCCAGCTGTGCTGGCCGAGGCACGGGGGGAAGCCTGTGCCACCTTGCTATTCTCAGTGCTGCCACCACTGTGGGGACCGGGATGCTCCAGCCAACGCCTTCCTTCACCATCCAGCAGAGACCAGTTGTGTTCTTTCCACCTGATGCACTGGGACCATTTTCATTAAAAAGATGTGTCTTGCTTTGTTAATTAAAAGCAATTGCTATCTAAGTGCCAGCTTTTGCAAAGAAAATTGGGATTTAAGGAAAAAAGCATCTTCTTTTCACTCAGTTTAAACCTCTGTGCTGCTAGCAGAGAGCCATGCTTGCTAAATTCTGAAATGAAATAATGCAACTCCTCAGTGGAATTTGAGCTTGGACTTCCCAGCGCTCAACAGCAGTCATGTACTGCTGCTCAAAGAAGCTGTGGATGCCCCATCGCTGGCAGTGTTCAAGGCCAGGCTGGATGGAGCCCTGAGTAACCTGGTCTAGTGGAAGGTGTCCCTGCCCATGGCTCGGGGGCTGGAGCTAAATGATCCTTAAGGACCTTTCCAGCCTGAACCCACCGTTACGATTCTGTGTACAATCCCAGAGCTGTGTCTCTCCCCAGAGCTCAGGGCTTGTTCAGCCTTTTCCACGCCCAGCCCGCCACCCTCCCACAGTGTGAGAACGCAGCACACAGCAGTTTCTGCCCCAGAGTCCGGAGTGTAGGATTCCTGATGGTTAGCCCATAGCTCCCTGCAAAGCTTGAAAGCTTCGGTGATCTGCCCTCACCCCAGGAAAATTCTCATAGAATTAGAGCAAGTAATTGATATGTGTGAGTGAACTGCAGATGTGTTCCCAGTAAAATGTGTACAGTACATGTTATATATACATATATATATACACACACTGTGCTGTCTGTCTTGTTTGGCTGTCCAAGGATGTCACATTCCTCATGGGTCCCAATAAAACCAGAGTCAAATGAGGCATGCATCATTTTGTATGTTGTCTTTTGTACTTCAGTAACTTTTGAGTCAGCAAGAATATTGCCATGGTATACAAATAGTTCTTCAAGTTGTTTGTTCTTGATTACTTTATGTAAAATAGCTCTAATAAACCTATTTTATTCTTATATTTATTGCATTGTCTTTAGTTTCCGTTACCAGCTAAATTTTGTGCTACAAGACTGCATCATGAGAACAAACAGAAGTACATCTTTCCTTTCTGTGAAACAGCCTTATAAGAAGCTGGAACGTATATGGTGGGGGGAGTTGTTGAGATACTTATTTCAGGGAGCCAGGGACGGACAGGGCATGTACCTGTATGACCTGTCTCTTGAGCAGTGCTTGAGCTGAGCAGGACAGCAGTCACAGAGCTGGCTGTGCCAACCACTCAGGGAATCTGGTTGCCAGTGCTCCTTGCTCAGAGCCCTCATGCCACGTGAGGCAAAGTCTGGTTGGTTGTACTTCAGTGTTACTGTGGGTCCAGGAGATCATCATCTGCTGATGCTGCCCATTTCCGGTTTGGGAGTACGGCCTCTCTTCCATCCCAGCTCACAGCAGACACGGCAAATAGCACAAGACCCAAAAGAACACATTTTGAATACCTTCTAGGGAAGACTCACTGCCCATTTGGCTGGGGTCTTATTTTCCATTATTGACATTTGTGTTGGGTTTTAATTAAATACCTACATGTCCTTCACCACCTCACCTAAGCAGCAAGAAAAGCAGTCATTTCTCACTGTGCCCACTGTGCTCCTATTACTGAAACCCATTACCCTGGCACACAGCCAGCAGCAGAACAAAAGGTTTGGTTTTGTTCTGCCGGGCAGGACAGCAGCAAGATCCTGGACAAAGCACAAGCCAGCCAGTACAGCTGTGGTGCAAAAGGCTGCTCAGCTTTCCAGTCACTTTACCCAACTGCAGGCTTTGTTTCTGTGCTGCTGCTAGTGGAATAAACCTTCAGAGATTTCGCATATGACAGCTGAGAATGAATGCCTCCAAGCAGAGAGCCACAGATGGCAAGCACGGTACAGGAGTCTGGCTAGTGCTGTGTTAGAGTTGCTGCAGTCTTCCCAGGAACTCTTCTTTCTGGGAGGAAAGATGGTGACAGTTGCTGCCCTGCAGGCCACCAGCCTGAGGCCTGTTACTTCCCAGGTAACAGCAAACTCCACAGCTGGACTGAAAAATAGTTTTCACCTTACCAGAGAGCCTGAGGGCATTGTCAGCTGGATGGAGAGCAAGACAAAGTTACCAAAGTAACAGATTGGCTTGGCAGCTCCTGCAATTAACACACACACTGGTCTCAATCCCATATGTTTGCATTTAATAGCTTTCATGCTATTTGATTTTAAATAAGTCATACTGAAGTACTGAGCCAGAGCACACCTGGGAATAGCAGAAAATATTGTCAACATACTTGGGATGCTTCTCCCCAGGCAGCTCCCAGACATTGCCTCCTGCTGACACCACTTCTGTAGCCCCTTCCCAGCCACTCCAAGGATGGGGCTCTCCCTCTAATACCAAAGGAGTGCTCGGAGCGGGCAGTGGTTCTAGCCCATCTTCATGGCTGCATTGCTAAAACTGCATTCACGGCCTCTCACGCAGACCCCAGAGCTGGGGGGGTTTACAGAGTCACAGATCACAGAATATTCTGAGTCAAAAGGGACCCACGAGTGTTTATCCTGTAGCAGAAGTGAGACACTCTGTGTGAAAATTGTCACTATTTGAAGTCTGTCAGATCTGTTTTTCCTGTCCTAAACACTGATGTGTGTCTATCCACAAAGCTGTGAATATGCTCAGTCCACGTATTCTTAGCAGCATCTTAGACAGGTAAGTAGAGAATATTGACTACTCTGACTGCATAGCCCGGTGGATGCTGTTCCTCTGTGTATTAGGAGAGGTCATTCAAATTTATTTTGTCAGTGTATTTTAATGTTGATCAAGATTCTTATTTCACTTAGACAGTTTTTTTTTAAACTGTTTTATAGCTTAAGGGTACAAATTACTTCAGAGTAGCAAACAATACAAAACTTACCTAGGTTTGATACATATTTAGAAGTACGGGGGGTTTTTTCCCATAATATGGGCTGCTTGCTACCCACTTTTGCAGGAGATCCTAGCCTGAACATCTCGCTGTAATCATTCCATAGCACTGTAGGATAATATCAGGGGCAGTTCCAAGAGCACATTTGCAAAACAAAAAGGCTGAAATAGGTCAGTGTGATGCTCCATTTGCTTTTCAAATCCTAGATAAAGCATAAGAGTTCCAATCCCAAACTGCACAGAGCCAGTCAGAGGCATGAGCCAATAGCAACGCAAACACGCCACCCCAAAACAAAGGGAGAGCCTTTCTAGTAAGCTCCAAAAGAATCCACAGTCATGCATCACTGAGGCCTGTGCTGGCTGTTTTCATGTGCATCAGGAATTGGGATTTTTCAGTTCCTAATGGCAAAAGCTAAAAGAGCAAGAGCAAAGGGAAAGGCTAGAGAAGATTGAGAGAGTGCTGATGGGCGTAAAGACCAGAGAGAGTCAATAAACACAGAGTAATTAATATGAAAAAAAGCCCACGACACAATCGGTCTGAGCTGAGTAAGAGGGAAACATGCTGTAAACAGGGAATATTTAAAGGGAGAAAAAATTGTGTAAAAGTAACTCTGCATATATTTTTTAAGTAATAGTTACTTAAAACAAGTGGCAAAGTGAGCTGGACTCTGCACTGGAGCCCTGAAACACAAACAGACAGAAATCTAGAATGAGTGGATTGGCACACTTCAGAAACAAGTTTTTAAATATACCTGCTAAAATTTTAATTTTTGCAGTTTTAAGGCTCCTGGCTGACAGTTACAAACCACTCATAAATCAATGAAAAGTATATTTTGAGCAAGACGGGAAAAAACAGACAAGGTAGAAAGGTTCGGTGAAGGACTGAGAGTCACAGCTTGCTTGGCCAACAGAAATATATAATCCTATTCTAAAGAGGGCAGAGCAAGACATTTTAACATAGTTCTTACAACTACCAGATCCTAATGCATTAAAGACATGCATTTAAGATTTCTACACTCAAACCAAATGACTGGACAACACAGATACAGAGGGAGCGGGGAACTTGAATGACTGCAGGACTGGAAAGGACTTGAAAGCAGGCAGCCCAATGGAAGTTGGGCCTATAGGGAAAGCGTCCCTGAAGGCTAATTTCATGCCCAAGAGATGACTATCCTGAGGCTGCCTCTATAACCAGAGGAGAGGAGCTTCTCTAGAGCTCTGATCAGAGCAGTAGCCTAGGCAGATGCTCTGAATTACCCATTTTCCTAACCAGAGGCCTTTGAGAGTATCCTCCTAGTCCATAAGGCACTTGCAATAAAAGTTACTGATTTATCTCAGATGCCCCTTCTCCATTATAGCTGAAAAAGGATTTGGCAGAAGGTAATAAGCAAGAAACATGACCTGTTCATAGTACAAACACATAAAATGCAAACATAAGCCCAAACATGGCTGAAAAAAGACTTCAACTTCTCAGAAGTATTAGGGAATATTTTCAAGAGTATCTACCAGGCCAGTTACTCAGAAGCAGATGATGAAAATGGCTGGACTACAAAGAAACCTTAGAGAATTGAAGTGAGATCTCAGAGTAACTCCATCAACAGTCTTTATGAAAATAGTCTGTTGTTGCTAAAATAGTTTTGCCAAAAGGCACGGGATTGTCTCAAGTTCTAAATTTGGTGTGATGAGACACAAAGTGAGTTATTTTCATTTCTCCTTCCAGAAGCTTTCAGACAATTCTCAACGGGCAGCTGGATCTCTTCCACGCATATTTCAGCAATAGCCATGTCCACTCAATTCATAAGTTAAAGAAATACAATTTTAGTTCCTGAGCACATCCTGCTGACTATCTCATTAACACCCTGCCAAGAGCATGAGAGAACAGTAATAGCCTTTCATAGGAAAGTTCAGAGTGCATCAGCTGCATGATGAATTTGTGCCATGTAAAAAACTTCTACCTGGAACAGAAAGCAGCCCTGTATGTCAAGGATGAAGTGTGTGGGATGGAAATAGGCCAGGTAGAGGAAAGTTTACATCATCTCTGCCTGCCTAAGTCCACGTTTTAGTCCATGCTTATTTCCTCAGACCTGACTGAGGCACGGAACCCCAAACCTTGCCAGCTGGGGGCTCTGAGCACACAAGTTGTGTTGTTTTCAGTAAAGGCAAAGCACGGTTATGATACCTTAAGAGTGTCTGTGCACTTCCCACAACTGATCTGCAGTTCACAACCTTTCACAATTAAAAGCAGATGTACAAAAACTCAAATAGAGCCAACAAAGGCAAAATGTACGAACCCACAAAACCAACTTAAACCCCGTGCTTGAATCCATCTACTGTATACCAGAGTACTTAAACTCTAATTTACCCTTCCTGATCTATGAAGTCTGAACATCCTGAAATGCAAAAGACCAATTTCAGAGCTTATCATCTCCTGCATCCCCCTGTGCACATGCCATCTTTGGGGCAACACTTCCCCTCTGAATTTGTTTGGTTCTGCACAATGTGCTTGTGTGACCTCACCATCTGCCTTTTTTCTGAACCAGGACCACCCCTCATTCACTTGGGACAGGGTTCGAGGGTTCCATAAAAGTAACTAGAATTATTCATCTTTTGAACTGCATCCTCATATGTTCAAAATCAGCTAAATAGAACCAAACTTACAAATCATGAGCGTGGTATGCGTTACTCATCCTTTGTCTCATGTCCTCCTTCTGTGAACTGCATTTAAATCAAAAGCAGCACAACCTAGGGCACATTAACGAGTAAAAGGAAAAAAAACACTGCCGCAGTAAGAATGGGTTAACACCCTTCTTCCTGGCAGGAAGGAGAGTACTAGTTCAGAATTTTCCTCTGAGTATTTTACTTTACCTCTTTGTGCTGATGGTTAATTCCACAGTCCCTCCACATTCAAAAATCACCCTGTCACAAAAATACTGCACATGTGGAGAGAACTGCTGCCAGCTGGAAGCTCCAGAGCCTACCACATAGAGCCCCCCTGGCCCCAGGCATTATTGCCCGTTTCAAACTCGATGACTACAAAACATTTCAGGAATCATCCAGGTGGCTTCATCAGCAGTACTGGTGCACACGCGCTGTGTGCTGGTTTCCCTCCAGAACAAGTCACGTTACGGGCTCTGTGGCCTCAAGCCAGCTGACCAGTCTGAATGGACAAAGTAAATAAGCAGGTCATTCCTGCTGCATGAACAGAAAGTATCCATACGGCATATCAAACTCCTCTGTGGAGAGCCCACGACTGTTGGTGGGTTTTCAAGATACAGGTATTGGCTGTCCAAGTCTTCTACTGCCTGGATCCCAGAAACAACCGGATAAGCAACTCAGCAGTTCAGCCAATCCGTTCTCCCAAGCTGTTCCGGCTTAGAGGTGACAGTAACAGCCCAGTGAAATATGACTGCAGCTCTAATAAAAAGATAAAACTTTAATCCTTGCAAGTGGCAAACCACACTCTCCCAGGTAGCTGGATTCAGCTGTGGACAGCAGACAGAACTGTGCACAGAGCCTGTTCACCAAAACACACAGATGTGAACTAAGAGAAATTCCAACCGGCCACCAAAAACTCCACTTACATTCCAGGTAGTATTAACAGGCTTTGTAATTGCTACAATACATCAATTGACTGAAAATGGACACATAGTTCCCGTCAGTTAGCAAACCCGTATTTTTATACTTGTTTACTTTTTGGAAATGTGAAATCCTGTTGAAGGTTAAACAACAAAACCAACCACAAAATCAGACAGACACCTAGATACAGCTTCCTCTCAATTTGTTTTATTTGGCAAAATAGCAATTCAGACAGTTCACACAGCATTTATTCAAGCTCTTCAAGTCTTCTACATTTCAACTTGTCCTTGTCTCCAAGTTTTTACTTCAGAACCATTGCTCCGTCATGGAGGAGTTTCCATTTTCGACTCCTAAATGCTACTCCTGGATACTCCCTTCTGTCCAAGTACCTTGGCTATCATCAACCCCTTCAGTGGAATGGGTGCACTACTCCCACCAGCCTTGGTCCCTGAAGCCTTTACACCCCCTGAAGTGGTTCTCCCCCAGGAAGTTGTCATCGGGTCTCAGCTTTAACACCACTTCCAAGTCAGGCTAGCTTATTACACTGTGTCCAGAGACAGGAATTTGAATACAGTTGAGCTCATATCTTTCATTTAACTGATTAAATTAGTGAGAAGATGTAAATAAAGCTGAACTCAAACTGAAAGATACAGCGACCAAAAGGTTGAACGTTAGCATGCATCAGTTAAGATATTTCACTTCAACACCAAGAACTAGAGTCACAGTTGATCGTGGGTTAGTACAAATTTGTCAGACGCAAGTGGATTTTTCTGGATTGTATTTTCTAGAATACACGCTATATTAATTTCTTTATAAGATTAATCTTGTGCATGTGCTCCCAGGCTGCAGTCAGATCAGGAGGCGGTACATTAACTTCCAAACATCTAAAAAAATTAAGTTCTATAATATCTTTTACAGAGGAATAAAATGGGGCTGGCCTTCAAAAGGCAGGTTATTTAAAATGTTCCTTTTCCATGTTCAGAGGCCTTTGAATTTTAACCTTCGTGCTTCCAGGGATTAATCCTATTACAAAATTACTGCTCTTCCACCATAAAAAGTTATTTTGGGGTTTTTTTGCAGTGATCACTACGGATTGTTTTATTCCATAATCCTTCTTAGCATTAACAGAAAAAAAAAAAAAAAGAGGAAATAATGATAATACACTGTTTACTTTAATTCCTGGTTGCTCAAATATGAGCAAGATGACTGAAGACACACTTCCCCCCTTTCCCAAAGCAGCCCACCTTACTGTACTGCTTTGCAATTTGCTGTTGACATTTTACAGTACCAAAACAGAGAACTTAGAGCAGAAAAAAAGGTTTATAGCCTTCCCACTATTCTTCTATATGAAAACTGAACAAGTACATCTATCTGTACTTAGGAGTCCAGGATTCTTTCTGCATGCATGATGTGTTCCTTTTACAGCAATTTAGAATTCCCTTTCTAAAAGGCCAGAATTTTTCCTGGGTGCCCACAGTTATAAAAATGTTAATAGAGCAAATGGCTTTGCCAAAAGCAACTCTCTTTTACAACCAAAGGGGATTTTGGTTTTTTATTAAGAACCTAGCAATCTGTATCTCAGACTACATACCCATCCTAATCTTCTACATAAGCACACAACCCCCCTTTTGCTTTTAACTTTACCTGGCAAAGCAGCCAATAAATTATTTGGTGACTGGAACACACCTCACTTCACATGTACAGAGTTAGATCTATGTGTATCACACCAGCACTGAGCTATAAACCAAAACAGAATTTCAAGATTCCATTAATCAATTTTAGAAGGAAAGGGAAAACCATGTCTTTTATGTCCAACTTGAACAGCAATGTTTGGTAAGAGTGGCCACCAACCTCTGATGTCTTGAAATTTAATATATACAAATGCCTGGTTTTAAGGTAAAAAAGCAGCTGATTGTATCTACTACATGCTAGTCTATGACACCATGTCAAAAGCTTAGAAAGGAAGTTCATCTCCTTTTAGTAGCATCTAGCAGACACTGGAACACAGAAAACCTGGTATTACCTACGTAGTGTTGTAAGGTGCACAGAAGCAGTTTTACCAAGGGACACAGGAGCCGAGAGAAGTGCGTGTTCAAGTTCCTCCATCAAAATTAGAGTTCACAAGCTATAGGTCTTTATCTGCAGTTTTGCAGAAATTCACTTTGAACAGATGGAAGTGAAATAAAGGCATGTTAAATAAAACAGTGCCCACATAAAACTTTCCACCATTTCTTTATCAGATTTGCCTTGAGCATCTAAAAAAATAAAACAAACACCACGCTTTTCCATGCTGATAACAACAGTATAACGAAGTCCAAAACAAGCTGCAATGCTGTTGGTTTTCAAAAAGCTTTTAGAACTGGAGATGAGCAGTCCACTGTAACACTATGTTTGGGTCAAGATGATGTAGCTTTTACAATTCATCCCTGTAGAAAGAAAACACATGCAGTTATGTTTCTTCTCCCCTTGGAAATCATATTTGAAAAGTTTTGATTCTGAATCAGGTTACATTTAAGTGCTCATGCACATCAGCAAAACTTCAGAAATCTCTTCAAGCATTTGAGAAAAAAAACAAACACCAAAGGAAAGGCAACAGCAATCCCATATCATCTATACCGTCTCATATTATTTACGTGAAATATGGGTCCCTCTATTTTACATTTAATGGATCACTTGCTTTAAGGAAACCCCACACACTGCACAGCTACTAACACAGCTACCTGCCATCCAAATTCTGCTGGCTCCACACTGGCAAGCAACTGAGCCAACTTACTAGACAGAGTATTGGCAAAACCCATCCTCTGTAGCTGCCAAAAAGGCAAGTTTAGCTTCAGCTGCAGTCTCTGAAGAAAGCTGGGAACACAATCTCACATCCCTGTCATGCAGTTTGTACCACTTAGTTTATTTATTTCTCAGAGGAACTCGATTAGCTCCTGAAGGAGCTATGATAAATCAGGAGTAGGATATGGAAAGGTTGGGGACAGGGCAGTGTGAGAGAGAGTGTGTGTGTATTAAAAGGAGATCCAATTAGGAGAAAGGATGCATCAAGAAGTCTCTCTAAATCACTACAGGGAATCTAGAAAATGCAGGTTTTTATTCCTGTAGGACATTTAAAACACATTGAAACAAGAAACCCATAGAACCTATATTTCAACCATGAAGTTATCATATAGTACTGATTTGTTTAAGTATTTCTAAAGCATTAATTTTAACACAAAATGCCCATCAAATCTGAAAGCTGTGCACTGTGCCATCATGAACATTGGAAAATTCAAAGAGAAGTGTTTTGCCTTTTTTTTTTTTTTTTTTCCCCACAAGGGACACACAATCTATAAATTCACAATCAGTTTGCTGCAATTTTTCTTTCAGTAGGTGCATCGGCCTCATTAGCCAAAGCAAATAGTGCCTGAATTAGAAAAAAACCTCACTAATGTGATTGCTGGCTCAATACACAATAGTATTTCCAGCTATCATGCAAACTAACCCACAAAAATATAGTTCTACATGCACACATACAAAACCTTTATCCTCCAGGAATCATACAGCATGGAATGACAACATGCAAAACATTTTAAAAGCAACTGAAAAGGCAGTAGAAACTAGTGCCTAAATGACTAGTTTTCTATTGAATGCAGTTGGGATGCAAACCTTGTGATTTGTAAGTGATAAATATTTGCATTCTTTGCACTTTGCACTGCCTCCTCATAGTAAGGTACTAATCATACAGCTTTAGAGTACTGCAGTAATTGCAGACAGCAGAAAAAAGCAGGAGGCAGAAGAACACATCTTGGCAGGAATAAAGAAAAATCTGTTTATAGCTAAAGGTTTGGAAGCTCTCCATATTTGCCGATCTCACGGAATGGGTATTTGCTTACTTTAAACAGATAAAAATAAATGAACATCAGATACCCAGTTTAAAATGCAGTGCCAGTGAATTCAGGACAAGTGCTTCATTCATCCCTAACACTTCCAGGAGCTGCATCATCAGTTAATTTTTACAACTTCAAAAAGTGTTTGTAAGTAATGACTACTGCTATCGCTGGCTTAGTCTCATATGCCTAATTGTGGGTGTGATTTTTATCCTGATTCCTACCATATACTCTCACAGCTTTATAAAACCCTGGTCTTTTATTGTGACAAGACATTCTTAATCCTTCAAACCTGAGGTAGATCCTCAAGAAACTGTAAGCCTAAGAAACATTCTGTATTTACTTCAAAACTATTAAACACAATCATTTTACCCAGCCACAGATGTTTGCAAGGTTTTTGCATAATGCTGGTAATGCACTTAAAGTACAGGCTTGTTTTTTCTTTTTCAAAATGGTATTTCTACTTAAAATACATAATTATTATATAAATATATAATTTAAAATAAATTATATTAACGTGGCAATGTTTAATTGGTGGTATTTTTCATTGCTTTAACATAGTCTTGACACTACACCCTATATGTGACTTTCAAAATAAGGATTTTCATATTTTGTTTTTTAGAACATTTATGGTGTTAAGGGGATCAGCTTTCCTCAAGAGATTTTTCACTTGCTCTTCACTACTCATCAATCTAACAACAGCATGCCAGCCCAAACCAATCCATGATATACGTGTGAAAATTATACAGCATTAATTTTCTACAGATAGAAGTTGAACGTATATGTGCATTATTGGATTGTATGTATTGGAAAGTTGCAGAAAAGTCTCAGATCACCTGATAGGTAACAGTTGTCAGCTTTCTCCCTAATGTAGAACAGCTTGCAGACATAAGTACATATTGCAAACCAGCATCAGCTGATCTGAGCTGATCCTGAATAGATCAGAAGCTGCCGAGCCATGAAATCCTCCAGGTTTCAGCTACTGGTAAGAATCAGGATACAGGTCTATCCTCCCAATGGTAAAACAAGATCTATCCTGCTACAAAGCTTAAAAGAAGACTCTTGAGACTCTTAAAAGGAGCAGAAAGGCTGCTCTTTCCTTGTTCAACCTATCTTCTTGTCCTCTAGAGCCATAGGAAAGATCTACTAATTTGTATTCTTTCTGGCTGTGGCTATTTGCTGTGATTCTTACACAACTCACATAATTTCTCTCCACCTTCATATATGTGCTCCTTCCAATCTGCTTACCAGCTCCTGCTTAGCAGGCAATATATATATTTAGGGTTTAAGTCACCACAGTAGTCCTTCTCAGGCCTTTGGAATTCTCGTGAAAGAACCACTCATCTGTCAACTGAGGCATCAAAGCAACTTTGTAAGCTCAAGTTAAAGCAAATTTCAGAAGTCATTAGCTCAAAATAACTACTCTGGAAAAAAATGTAAGAAAGTTTGAAAAACATTGGCTTACTAGTAGGGAAAACGTATGCATGAATATTCTACATTTCCCATTATAAATATCCAACAAGAAGCTAAGAAGCATTCTCAGAAAAAATCTAGTAGGTAGCATTTCAGGTAAATGACAGAGTTTGTCATGAAATGAAAAAAAGAATCACTAATCTTATTGTTGATCAGTTTGGGATACAAGTAAGTCATGCAGCTTTGCAATCCCTCACCAGCTCTTTAGTGGAAGGCATTCAAATTAAATATTTGAACAAACATTTATAAATCTATCTGAAGTCGGTATCTCACTCTTTTAGATCCACTTCAATTTTCTTGTCATTAGGCAGCATTTGACTTTCTCTTTTCAAAACATCATTCACCTATGAAAAACATGCTGTCATTACTGAAAGTGAATTTCAGTAGCCTTTTATGAATTAGAAATACAGCATCTACTCAGTGTTTCAGCAGCCAAGTATTTCTCCCCTTATAACTTTAAAGATGCAGTATTTAGACTTGTAGCATTTTAATCTGGACAGGTGCTATTATATTTATTATTTGCTATGATCAATCATAAACTGAGAGTAAACTGAAATTATAAAGAAAAGGAATTTTTTCTGTGATCTACCATATCAGATATATCACACGCATTTTTGCATAATTGTATTGGGTTTGCCTGGCAAGGTTTTGGTAGTGTGGGAGCTGCAGGGGTGGCTTCTGTGAGAAGCTGCCAGAAGCTTCCTCCATGTTCTACAGAGCCAACACCAGCTGGCTCCTCGACAGACCCTCCACTGGCCAAGGCTGGGCCAATCAGGAATGGAAGAAACACCTCTGTGGTAACAGATTTAAGAAGGAAAAAAGTTATTGTGCAGAGAAGAACGGGGTGAGAACATGAGAGGAACAGCCCTGCAGACACCCAGATCAGGGAAGGAGGGGAGGAGGTGCTCCAGGTACTGGAGCTGAGATTCACCTGCAGCCCAGGGTGCAGACCATGGTGAGGCAGCTGTGCCCCTGCAGCTCATAGAGGACCACAGAGATGCAGAGATCCACCTGCAGCCCATGGAGGAGCCCATGCTGGAGCAGGTGGATGCCTGAGAGGAGGCTGTGAACCCACGGGAGGCCTGTGCTGGAGCAGGGTCCTGGCAGGGGCCTGCAGACCCACAGAGAGAAGAAGCCACGCTGGAGCAGGTTTCCTGGTAGGATTTGTGACCCTGTGGGGAACCTATGCTGGAGCAGGCTGTGCCTGAAGGACTGCATCCCAAGAACAGTGACCCGCCTTGGAGCAATTCATGAAGAACTCTTGCCCATAAGGACTCACACTGAGAAGTTCATGGAGAACTATGTCCTATGGGTGGGACCCCACACTGGAGCAGAGGAAGGACTCCTCTCCCTGAGCAGCAGCAGGAAGAATGTGTGATTAACTGACTGTAAACCCCATTCCTTGCCTCCTTGCACTGCTGGGGGGCAGGAGGTAGAGCTAAGAAGGAGAGAGAATGGATGGAGGAAGGGTGTTTTTAAGGTTTGTTTTACCTCTCAGTATCCTACTTTGATTTTGCTTGGCAATAATTCCAATTAATATCCCCAAGTCAAGTCTGTTTTACCCATGGTGGTAACTGGTGAGTGATCTCTCCCTGTCTATAACTCATGAGCCTTCTGTTGTATTCTCTCTCCTCTGTCCACTTGTGGAGGGAGCAGCTTTGGTGAGCACCTGGCATTCAGTCAGGGTCAAACCACCACAATAATACACAGTTCTTAAATTTAACCTAAAATAGTCTGTGCAGAGATTCCTTTTGCCAAAGTAAAATAAAAACTTGAACCATAATCATTGTTCTGCATGGCCTGAGGAATTCCATGCAAACAATAACTGCTAATTTCAAATGAAATTGGTCAACTAGGTCATCAGGGGCACTTGAAACACTGAGTAAGTTTCTAAGCAGAAACATATTAAAATACATCCTAATGAATACATTTTCCAGAGGGGTATTAATCCTGTTTGGTGTACAGAGAAGTGGGATACAGTAACAGCCCCAGTTTAGTCACTGAAGTTTTTGCTCAGAAAGGTCACACTGTCATTATAATTTTGTATTTTATCAGCAAATATGAATTTAGCATGACATTTATAAATAATTTCTACTAATACAATATATGTAAGACAAAAGTAGTTGTTAACATTTTTAAGCAGCTGCCAGTCTGGAAATCAAAGCCAAAATGCAGCAGAGACTCATTGCTAAGTGTTATTTACATTGTTACTCTCTTATGCCTCTGTATCAGCAATAGTGTGGCTGGAGGGACAAGGTATTCCCTGGAGGTATTTAAAAGATGCGTAGAAGTGGCCCTTAGGATCATGGTTTAGTGGTGAACTTGGCAGTGCTGCGTTGACAGTTGACTCAATGACGTTAGAGGTGTTTTCTATCCTGAACAATACTATGATTCTGTGACTTTTAAACTGTCTTTCCATGTAAGTAATAAGTGAACTCTCACAGAGAAATAAAACCAGAGAGTTCCTAATTTATAAAAGATCTGCCAGTAAGGGAACCATCAAGCCATGTTCTCAACTGTGAAACACAAGAGGCCTTCTCTCCATTCTATTTTTTAGTAAAAAAACCCAAAGCAATTGATAAGTTCTATGTGAAAGGATATCGTTACCAGTATAATCACATAACTGAGCACTGACTGCTGGATCTCTGGCACACTGCATTGTTTTCTTTTGTACCAGAGATAGGGTTCCTGTGTATATTCTACTTCCACATGGCCCAGGGAGTCATATTTGAGAGGATTCCCACTAATATTTGGAGCTCAAAAATACTACTGCAACTGAATTAAAACTAGAAGTTATGGACTAAATTTAAATAAATTTAACAGTAGTCACAAGCAAGATGCTTTATTTAGCAATGTACTGAAATCCAAGGAAGATTTTCCTTCCAGCTAGTCCAGACTTCCTTTTGCTACACATTCCAGTTTTACATAGTGAAGCATGACACAAAATACCTGAAGGTAGGTTTGACTTCAAACACCACTTAAGAGTGTTGTGCTGCTTCGCAAAAGCACCTTGCAGCCCCATAAAAGAACTGTACTAACTTCTCCAAAACGTGAATGGCTCAGCAAAAATTTAAACAGTGTCTTTCCTGGAAGGTCTGCTAGCCTAGGAAAATGCTGCTGGCCTTTCAATTGTATTCTGTGAAGGGACAACAATTCTTCATTAAAGGTGACGTAAGAGTTACCTGCAGTAGAAGTGAAATCACATAATGTAAACTAAAAGAATGACAAACTAAACACACAGAATTGAGCTACGCTTAGAATGATTATTGTTTAATGAATTTGAGATTTACAACAACTAGTCTCCCATATACTACAAATTTTTATTAGAGAAACACTTAGAGATGCTTTTTCAGAGGAGTCTCTAACTGAGCTCTCCTCACAGATCTTGAACAATTTAGAAAAGATAAACTGAAATCTAGGAAGTGCAGACAAAACACGTCTTTTACCTTTGATGCCAGCACAGATAACAAATGCTGACCTATAATTAGAAATTTCCTTAGCAGCAGCTGGCTGACCATATACTTCATAGTCACCAACAAGGAAAAACAAAAGAAGAAAGATGTGACCTCCTGTAAGGTCAGCAGTGCACTGACAGTTATCCTAGAAAATGGAATGGGAATTTTCTTCAGACGACAAAAAGAACAATTAAAGAAATACCAAATGTTACATGAAGTGGACTTCTGAGATTTTCTTTAACAGAGAGTTCCAAGACTGAACCAAATTTAAATGCACATAGCAAGACACAGCCTCTATGCCATTGTAGATCAACCCTTCAGGCTAAGCACTGACCTTTTCTGATAACACCAATGTAAATTCTTAAATTAAAAATAAATAAATAAAATCAAGAAGTGTTTCAGAAAAGCACAGAAATTGGTAAGAATTTCTGGGGAAAATAACCCCACAGTATTCATGACTGAAGAAGGCCCAAACTATTAGTTCTTCCCAAGCTAGCGGACAAAATGAAATACCAAACTGCACAGAAGAGATGAAAAAACTCAAGAATTCTAATCCTTAACACAGTACCCCACCTTCACTAGAAGCAAAGGCTAAACACTATCACTTAAGAAACCCTTCTTAAAGTGTTTTATGAACACACACTGCTGCTACCAAAAAGCCCCAATTGCTCCTATAATCAGATCAGGTGGAAATGCAGAAAAATCTATAAAACCTCTCTGAGAAAAGGAAGGCTTAAGAAGACTACTTCTCTTTTTTAGAGCAAGCGAAGCATGGACTCCAAACTTATATAAAACATTTGCCAGAGGAGGAAACTGACCACAAAGGAAAGCTTCCAAAGCCTTACAAGAGGCAGGAAACCCCTGAGTACTACACTGAGGGAATACTGGCAATATTCGAGGCCAAAGTATTAATTTGCATAACAAATACAAAACATTTGAATAACAAGTATGCTTTACAAGCTTTGAACTAAGCAGTATCTCACTGAAGTTGTTTTAAGAGTAATTTGTCCATGGTGGCTATACAGTTATCCAAGAAACACTGAAATGAGGTTTCAGTAAGCAGCGGCATGCAAACTGCATTATTTGTACTTTTTATGAATATTTTGATAGGTTAGACTAAGTATTCATGTATTCAATTCACACGCTGTACTCCAGAATATCAAGGAAAAAAAGCCAAAAATCTAAATTTAGGTTATAAAGCTCAAGAGTTGTTTTCAGAACTCAATGCACATCTCTGCACTTCATTAATGCCAGTAATACATTCACAAGCACTTTCTGCCAGGAAGCAAAACAGCACTGCTGCTTTGTTCATTCACATACTAATGCCTAGCATGGCTTAAGCTGACAGCTGCGTTAAGTCTACATTACTGGCTGTTCAATTCAGCAAACAGGAAGGTTTCCTACCTCTAGAAAGGCCTTTAGAGTTTGCTGTATTGGCAAACATTAATACTGCCCCATCAGAGACAGACGACAGACTTCTAATAACACATCTGAGAAATTTTCTGAACACTACTCAACTACACTTATACTTTAGGGAAGAAGGAATTATCTTCTCCACTTTTTGCTACTTGAGGCTAAAGGAAATGTGCTTGCAAGTTCATCTACATTTTCCACAATGGATTTTGCAAAAATTTTTCTTCATTTGTAGCATTTCAGAAAAATAAAAAATGAACACCCAATTACCACTAACTTACAGGACAAAACAGTATTTATTAAATAAAATTTTACACTTCACCCTAATTATTGGGCAAAATAGTTATAAAAAATTCATTAAAAGTGAAGTTTAACCTTAGAAAATGCTGTGTTTAAAACGACAAATAAGAATCTTCAAAACACCAAAGACTAAAGAAAACATGTCCAAAGGAGACAAAGTGCAACCCATGCAATATTTTTCTTCTGCTTTTAATTGAACTCAAACTTAGCATAACCTCTTTTGGGTGATGTAGTAATGCAGACTGAGTCACTTTTCATGGTATGGAGGAGCAGAAAGCAATGACAGCAGCAAAGGCAGGCCTTGCAGTCTATCTGCTTAAAATTCACACCCTTTCACCTTGCATGTGTGTGGAAGAAGTAAGTGGAACAGAAAATCACTTCCACCTGGACCACTGCTTCTCTTTATCTGTTAAAGGCACATATATCACTCCCATCAGAGGCTTCATTTTGACACTGCCATCTTCTAGTTTGTCATACTGTTCGAGCATCTGGTTTCCCCCAGCAGGGCCAACTGGTAATATCAATCTTCCGCCAGGTTTTAACTGGTCTATAAGCTAGAACACAACACAGAAATTAGAATGTAACCAGCCACTTCAGAGAAGCTGGATCCAAAGTTTGTTACAGTAGATTAATAGCTTTGCCATTATGTATCTATCTACTTTTATGCAGTAGATAACTATGTCGGTTAGGAAAAATAAAAAGTGCACTGAAAACGAGAGTATCACAGCAACATGGTACAACAACTGGTATTACAGTAAAATAATTAACTGGGTTGATTGCAGTTTTATTTTCTATATATAAGGGGGAAACATGTAAATAAAATATTTTTACAGCAGATTCAGTCTTTTTAAACTGTTTGGTTTAACTGTTCAATAGTTACTGTGCATCGGTACAGGCCCATCGTCAAAAATTCTGGGGGTAACTGATCGCCCCTTAAGTCCTCAGAGTAAGATTTGAGATTGGTGACTTTTTATTATTTCTCTTCCTGGAATAATTTTGTCTACAACACATTCACTACCCAACAGCTCCTCTTTCATTCTGTGAATGGAACAGCCTTTTATGAAACTAGTCTAAAATATATGAATGTGAGTAAGATAAGTTACAAGTAAACAGAGTATATGAGAAATGCTTGGATCTGTTTTTTTTGTTCTCATAGTTAAAGGAGGCTAGTCACAGTAGTCTTAAGGAAAATTCCATACTTCCCAGATATCATGAAAAAAAACTTAAACCCCATTGCTAACAGAAGTTGTAATTAAGAACTGTTTCATTCACTAATAAGCTTTCAATTACTTTTAAAATTGTCATCTGTCAACACTTTGCTATGAACATCCTCCTACACACCTACACAAAAAAAAAAAACAACCCAAACCCTAACAACAAAACCCAAACAAATAAACCCCCCTTGAAAAAAAAATAAAAAACACAATCAACATTAAAAAAAATGAAGCAAGAAAAAAAACCCACCACTGGTCATTGTCTGGAAATGTCCAATCTGTCTATAGCACCTCAAAGTCCAATCTTTCACTATCCCTCATTAAGATTTAAAAACCTTAACTGGCATCTAGCATATCAAAATCATGTTATGTATTACCATGTGTCTGATGAAAGGAAGAGAAAAAAAAATCTAATCTGCAAAAATGGACTACATGTATGTACACTCTGAAGCCCCTAGATATTCTTCAGCTTCTCTAGTAAGAATTGCCCTGTATCCATTCTGAAAGCTACAAACAAATGGCACTGTTTGTATTTCCAGCTGAGCATTTTACTTTCAACAGGCTCAGTGCTTTGGAACTCGGGAAACACACTTAAATTTTGTAACTCAGTGTTTGAGAAAATTGAATTATCTTATTAAATAAAATGCTCCAGTGTGTGTAATAGAGGGTTGCACACATGTAATTTTAAAATACGTTTATTTAGAGCAGAGTTATTAGAACAGACAGCTTCATCGAACCAACAGGAAGCCCAATTATAACAGAGACAAAAACCCCACACCATACAGTAATACCACACTGCCCACTGATACTCCCAGCAGTGCAAGCTACCAAGTATTTTACATATAGATGTATGCAAAGCATTCTCTACAGCTAAGATATTACAGAAACACACACACAAAACATAAAGGCTTACTGCTTGGGGCACAACCGGGGCTGCAGCTCCGACATGAATCGCATCATAGGGAGCTTCTTCTGCATATCCCATTCGTCCATCTCCCACTGCAAGAAAACACTTTTTTAAAAAAAATTTCAAAAGGACTGGAGAAAACAGCTGGTTTCCCATATCTATATGTAAAAAGTAAACACGTTTGTAAAATAAATGCAACAAAACACCCTCATATATGCATACACATGCTTATAAAAGATATCACATACTATTGAAGCATCTGAAATTAGAAAGCATGGATTTAGAATGAAAGTTCTTGGAAACATATGGTCCACCTAGAAAAGATACTGAAGTATTTATGTTTCCTACCAATGCCAATGCAGGTGAGTTTTGCCCCTCATTTACCCTCTTAGAACATACACTTTGTTTTGCCTTGTCTTCCTGCACACCATTCCTAAATATAATGCAAATCATAAGTCCAAAGCATTAAATGTCAGAAGCACCTATCAGAAGACTCCAAAGGTGAGGAAAAGACAAAGGAAGTGTTCCCATGGACTATATGCCTACAACTGCACTACGAGTTGGAATAAAAGCCCACACCTACATGCATTCATTGATGCAGTACTGCAGTAACCTCTGCACACCCCACGTTTGCCAGCAAATGGGCCTCACTATTCTTCCTGCAGTCAATCACTGGACTAACACAGAGAGCCAAGTCAGACTCATGGCTAAAGCTCCAGGTGGCTGCTTGGAAGATGCCAGGAGTAATTACAGTTTTCAGAGGTTACCAGTGCTGCTTCAGCTTTGGTGGAGAACTCATGGAGGAGCATCCTATCACAGATTTCTCATACCACCCCAGTTATGCAGAAGGAAAGAGTAACAGTTTGGGGGTTTTAATGAAATGTGACAAACTAAACTGGACCCCAAGTTAACTTTTGAAAGAAGATGATGTGAATATGGCATCCACAGTATTTACAGGAAACCAACAGGAAATTCAGAGCAAGTTAGGCAGGCTCTCTCTGGAGTTATTTAGAACAAATGAAATAAATGAGGCTGAACCATCCATAAATTCATACTCTGTGATTACAGAAGTCCCAATAATCAGTCAAGAACAAAAAACATGGAGGTTAATGACCACAGCCCTCTGCTCAGCACAAGTAATTTGGGGTTTCCCATCTTCATGCTGAGCTTTGACTTCTGTGCAATCACCAATACCACAGGTTAATTAGAATTGAAAGAGTCAAAAGAAGACACCCCAGTCAGAGGCTGAAAATTTGTCAACTGTTTGCCTTCCCACAACTCACAAGGCAGGAAAAACACATGGTCACCACAGCAGGTTTCACTTTGACCTCTGTGATAAGGAGGGCCATCTGGATAGTAAGAACACCCTTAGGTATCCAAGACTGTACAGGAAGACTTGGACAGCTCCTTGAAACAATTAAAACTGGGGGTTTGTCATCTTCCTTATGAGGTCCTAAAAGATGACCCTGGCAAGGACCTTCTGCACCCATGCTCTTTAAGAGAGCACATTTCCTCAGTAGCTGAGAAGCCTCTTAGAAGTCAGTGGCAAAAACCCTCATATCATCAATTCTAACCAGCACAAGCTCCTACCAAGGGCCACAAGCAGAAGCTTCCAGGCAAGAAGTACCAGTGCTTCAAGAGAACTCATACCTATCAATCACCATTTCCACTAAGTCAGCTGGCAAGAGACATCACCAGTAATGAAAGTTCCATTATTTCCAGGGTGTAATCCTTCTGACTGCCAAAGTGGGTTCTACTGGAACAACCAGCTCAACACGGTCAAGTATATTATTTGTACTTCTGTATCTTAGTAGCACTGTACACTTCTTCTAAAGAAGCAGCAATGAGGTGTTACTGTATCTGCTGTTCTATCAGAGATAGCAAATGAGAAAGATTTCTTTAGCTTACTCATACAGATACTGCTACAAATTACATTAGTTACACAAGGAGGCAGACGCTCATTTCCCAGGGTGCAGCAGCAGGCATTAGAAGCAGTGATCTCCAGTACTGCTGGAAAAGAAGCATTTGCCAAGTTGAAAAAGCAGCTGTGAAAGAAACTGCTGTCACTTCTGAAGAAGAACGCATGTATTGTGAAACATAAATGTACCTAGTGCACTGTCTAGAGAAGTCCGAATGTGACTTCTGCACATCTTATCACTTCACTGGCAGCAGTAAAACAGATCCAAAAATGACTAACCCCATTGCTCTTAGAATCAATAGCTAACATCTTCAAAAACAGCACACACCCAACCAAAAGGGAAAAAGAAAAATCATGCTCCTTCATATGCATCAGGCATAGCATGGCTCTTCCCTTTTAAAATCTACAAAAATTCTTATGGTTACAGAAGAAATATATCCACCCACAATGGCAACATGCTTTCAGACATCCAGGAAATTTCAAAAATAGTTGTCAGCATTCATATATTCAATGTTATTCAAATTATTATATTATTCAATGTCCAAGGGGAAAGAGCAGCCCAAATTTTCAGTTTGTGCTTACATCTTGAATAATGTCACCTATCCTACTCACATCTCCAGTTACATGCAGCCTGTTAGTGAAGTAATCATGGTGGTGGGGGGCAGCTGGTGATGAGGAAAAAAAGCAATGTCAGGACTTTTTGATATTAAAGGGTTCCGTAGATTGTTTATGAACCTAGACCTGATCTGCTGATCACAGTACTCAAGCCTTCAGTGCCTCTATGCAGACCTGTTTCACACAGAGTTGTAGCATGAGCACAGAAACAGAAGAAAACTACTTCCCTCAGTTGTTTAGAATCCCTCATCCCCTGCATCAGCAAATAGTGCAGTACAACAGAAGCAGTTCTGTACAGCAAAAGTTTTTGCTGAGAACCTGGTGTCCATGCAACATATGCATTTCAGGATAATTGCTTTAGTCTAGATCCAAGTCTTATTGTCTTAATATTCACATATCAAACATATTTGGTTGCTTCTTGGAACACATAATCTTGTCTGGTTTCATCCAAAAGGAATCAAAGTTTATGCTTCCCAGGAGTACTCCCATGTGAGCTAAAGTGTGGTAAGTAGAAGCACTTGAGAGATTCACCTCAAAGGCTTCCTCATGATATTAAGAGTAAACAAAATAAAAATGAAGCTATACCAAAAAAAGCACCAAAACACCCACAAACTAACAAAGACATGTTAATCCAAGTATACCTACTCCCAACTTCTCAATGCAGTTCTATTACTGAGACGCCCCAAAATAATTTTGGTGCTCTTGAAATGCAGTTAAGGTATATGCGAGGTATGACAAAGCAGTGTAGAATGTCTGAAGCATAATGTGAAAAGTCAGCAACTGACACAGCTGGTCTTATTTCATACAGTTCCCATTATCAATCAACTGGTTTTCGCAAGTTTTTTTGTTCGTGTGTTTGTGATAGGAGTGTTTGGGTGGGGTTTTCTGTTGCTTTTTGTTTTAAAGAAATAGCTGTCTGGATTCTTGCTCCACATCAAAGAGCTCCCAGGAATCCAGCACAGGAGAAACATTCTTCTCCACCTAATTCACAGAAGTATTACTTGTCCATCCATACTTTTAAAGAATGTACCTCCCAACAAAACTATTCACAAGTCTCTTAGTCATACTGCTACATAGTCAAAAATAATATAGATAATGATGTTTACTTAGAATTCTAGACTCGCAAGAGCACCAGAATTTGTTTCAGGAACGACCAGAAGCATAAGTCAAAATTGCTTTTGTACAGCAACAGTGGAAATTATTCCCTCATTCCCCCTCTACAGCCCTAGCAGTCTAACTTCTTTTCCAGTAAGTTCTGAGACATGTGTTCTCAGCGAGATACATTGCACATTATACACGTGTACATATTGATAAACTTATTAAAAAAATATTTAGAAAAGTCCCTCATTTACAAAAAAAGACCAAGAATCAAAATGGTAATTAACCTAAGAGCCAAACATCACATAATAATAATTTTTCCAAGTGTTCTTGTAAGAAGCCTCAAAAACATCCACACCTTCAACTTCTTTTTTAAACTTAATGAATAGAATACTTTCCTCCTGCCAGCCTTGAATCTTCTAAGAAAAACAAACAAACAATAACCAAACAAAAAACCTGAAGAAAACCAAAGAAAAAACCAAAGTAAAAATCCCCCAAAATCTTTTTTTTTTTTTTAAGTAAAAAACCATTATTTAAAACAATTCACTGTCCTTGTATCATCTGGCATTATTTCCTCTCTGTAACTCTAACTGAATTAAAATACTTTGGTGTCAATTAATCACTTCCCTAACATACAATTACTGTCAATTTTAAAAACAAGTGAAATAAACTTCAGTGTGCATACTGCCAATCTAGTACTTTTTCTACTTGAATCTTTGCATGCAGCTTTCTGAACTACTCTATCAGAAGTGTAAAGACTTCATTAAAACACCCAAATTTAGATGACACGGTATTTATTCAAGAAAGGTTGTGAATTCAACCCCAATTTTAAACAGCAAATTTAACATGACAGACCTTCAGCATGTAAAGTATTTTCCCCAAAAAGCATTCCCCTGTTAACATTTTCTAGTAGAATGATTACATATTCTTTGAGATTACCAGAAGTCATACTCTCAAAACTGGGGGAAGATACTGTTTTTCAAAGGCCTAAAGACAACTTGGATTTCAAAGTTTCAATTTGACTCTTCTTTCTTGGGTTTAACATCTTAAATTCGAACTTTTAACAACATCCAATTCAGCCATTTCCAACCAGCTGCTAGAAAGAATAGCAGTTTAATTAGTAAGTATATCAGTGTGATACTCACCAATCAGTTTCACTCTTCCTGAAGACAGCAATGTGGGATCGTCTTTTTTGACATTATTTATTGAGTCATCTACTAGTTCTTTGATATGATCAATTCCTACAACTTGTCCTTTGGGACCAACCTGGAATAAAAGTACACAGTTGAACAATTTCTACCAGTTTTATTTACAGAATGAGTACTTATACTTCCTGACCCCATTTCTCTAAAATAAAACCAGCAAAGTGGAAGTATATTTTCCCAATGTTATTAAAACTACTGCTTGAAATGACAAATGATCCTGACTGCTAGAAGCACCTGATTATTAAAGTGTGTCTGCACAGTTTTATAAATACTTGTAATAATGATCTTTTTGAGATGTGATTCAGTTGTGTTAAATTGTTAGTGGAGATTTCTTCTTGGAATTTTTAGAAGTTAAATTTGATCATGTTTGTATTCATTACCTGCAATAGAAAGTAACAACATCAAGGACAAAGATTAGAACTAATCTCCTTTCACACTGAACAAAACTTACTAAGAACTAAGGTTTTTCTAGAGAAGACCTTACTTCAAGGATTAAATCATCCCTTTTATTCTAAATTATCTCAAGAGTCCTATTCTTTCAGAAGCAAATGCTGCAATTACCAGTCAGGGACAAATTACCTTCCACTTATCCTTGCATTCATGAAACTACTTTCATATTTACAGCTCTCCTCCACAGGAAGAGTGGAACTTCTGAGAGCTCATAACTCAGAAAAAGTCACAAAATCTCTGTATTCTGAGGAGGGGGGGGTGGGGGGGGGAAGGTCTACTAACAAAAACCTCTCAATTACACGTATTTCCTCTAGAATACTGTCTTCAGTCCAGAAAAAAATATTCAAAACCAATCCAAATCCAAATCAAAAATCTGATCACTTTTAACAGGATCCAAAGAACACAATGGCAGAGTATGTCATACCAGGAGCCCATGTTGCCTAACAACTGTCTTTGGACACATCTGAATGCAGATGATGCATCTGAATTGTTTGTTTCTGTATCTTACATTTTAATGTTGTTAAGACATGGAAAATTAGTAACTGGTTATCCTGGGGAGGTTTTTTTTGTTTTATTATGAACAAGTCCTATGTTAAAAACATTAAAAGAGCAGTGTTAGCTTTTCTTGTCTGAGTGGAAGACCAGCAACCTTTGCAACAGAGCAAGACACAGAGCAAGTTTTCACTATGACAGCCATGGGTTGCTTTTTGGAGGAATGCCTGGCAGTCAGTTGTACTATAAGCAGGCAAAAGACCCAGTGTACTCCAAACAGTAATGCCACAGAAATGAAAATTTAGCAAAATGGTCAGAGCATGAAATAGCCTGATAAAGTAAGAGAACCTCCTGCTGCATGTGACAGTCCATTATGCTGAGTCCTCATCAGTTACCTCTGTCTATTACCCTGGAACTGTGAAGCACATGCAATTGAGACAACAGAAAGATGGCACAGTTTTTGGGATTTCCATGTTAGGAATAAAAATATACCCCACTCTTTTTATAAATCCAGTACTGACAGGATAAAAACTGTAATTCATTTGATTTGCCAGCAACCTTCAAAAGTAAACAAACCTAATTTTGCAAGCTATGTAGGTAAGTTTATCACAGAAGTTTACCATGAAAATCCAAACAACAATCCTAAAGATACTTTACTAGTCTAAGTAAACATAAAGCTTTCCCAGAGGTACCACAAATGAGATTATCATCATAAGAGTACAGTTGTCATCTATGGGCACTGAGCCACTTGTGCCACAAATGTGAGCTATTAATTCTAGTTCTCAAGTAGACTGAGAAGCAACATCAGCATAGTCACAAAAAGCACATCCTGAACTAAATATTGGTGACAAAACACTCTACCATCAATTTCCATAATATACTTCTTTCAAGTTTTTGTTGCTGTTAGCAATGGTGTCAAGCAGAAGGAAAGCATTTACTCAATTTTTCACAACACCCATGTCTGTAAGGCATTCCACTGCAAACTACCATGGAGGATTCATAAGAGGCATATGACATTCATATGGCAATAAAAAGATAGAGGGATTAACTTCAGCAAAATTGGAAAGAGATTTCCTTTTTATGCTGGTTCTGACTTCTCCACCGCTGTTTTAGTAAAAAAGTGCACAACCACAATTCAGCATGTCCTACTGAAAATGGCTATTCCTTTATGCATTCATAACTTCAGTGAGAAATACGTATAACCTGGACAAAAGTTTTAATGCTTGTAGGATTGGCGTTCCCATGCTAGCACTTGATTACTGACTACACAGTCAGACCAAAAATAATAGGCAGAAAGTTAAGTGCCATTTAAGATTTCCTCTAAAGTGCAGTTTGGTTAACTACTTTTTTTTTTTTTTTGTAATTTTGCAGCTAGCACTTAGAAACCTAAATACTTTTGCAAGTGCATTGACCAGTCTTAAACATTCTTAGCTAATTCTTAACACAGGGAAACAGAAGTGATTGTAGATGCAGATTGGTGCTTAAAAACAGAAAAATAAGTAGCAAAGAAACTTAATTATCATATGTATCAACACATTTCAAATTAACTTTGAAGAAAGACAAAACAAAAGATCTAGTCGGCAGTTTAATGAAGGTCTCTACTAACCATAAAGCAATTATAAAGCCCTGGAACAGAGAAGGAAGAGCTGATTATATTTCCCTTCATGAATCAGTCTAACAATACTATAGCTACAGCCACTAAAACCTAAATTTTTTAATCGTTTTTTCCCGAAGTAAGATAGGAAGGAACACAGAAAATTCTTTAGGTACAGGTTGAATAACACAACTGAGATTAAGTTACTTGGCAAAGATGTAAAATACAAATTAATATCTAGCTTATAAAAGGTTAAATGGACACTTATAGTAATGCTTGTGCAATATAACAGAAGAAGAAAGCAATTAAATTCAAAGAAAATTTATATATACAAGATACTTTCCTGTGGAAATAGGATTCTTTTAAGACTCAGAAGTCACAAAGCTCTCATTATATCACGAATCCATGACAATTTATCACAATGAGAACATCCATAGTCACACAAGATAAGAAAAATTAAATTGTTCAAGACAAACATCTTTTTCCTTCAAGATATAAAGCAACAACTAAACTGCAATCATTAAAAAACTCAAAACAATCCAAAAAACCCAAACTTCCTCGCTAGGCAGTTTCTTCACCAGTACACAATTTATTGGATCATTTAACTTGAACATCTACTATCAGCTACCAGAAGAAATGGGTACCAATCACACCCAGGAGAGTAAATTATTTTCTATATATTTCAGTCCACTATGAAGGATTTTTTTTTTGCTCTGTAATTCAGAGTTACACTCAAGTTCAAGCAGTTCTGATGATCAGGTGATTAAATTAAATAACTCACCATTCGTGAAAAGCATGCTGTAAGGATTCCACTTCCAGATCCTACATCAAGTGCTTTGGCTCCTTCATGTAACTGATCAGACAGAAGTTCAAGTGCATATGCATGCTAAGAGAAGACAGAGAGAGAAAATTTTAAACTATTTTAAATGCCTGTTTTAATCAATATATGTTCATTTCTTCAGAGATTTTGGGAAATGCCCTGAGCATCTGTGTAAGAAATTTCAGAATACTTTCTATTACAAAGAATGGGGGGAAGGAGTTAACTACATGATGTAATCATTGTTACTTCATTGGCTTCAACAAACTTCATGAGTGTACTTTTTTTTTGTTAGCATCCATATACAAAGCCTCATCTGACCATTCAAGCTTCTAGCACAGACTCTATATATTGGGAAAGACATAATAAATCAGTTTATTTCTCCTCAAGTCTGGTGACTCTTACTATTCTGGCAGTATATGGCCAACAAAGAATTTAGCTTATCATTATGCTATATGTGCACTGGAATAAGCTGGGATAAAAGCTAGCTAGGAAGAAAGTAGCTCTAGAGCATCAAGGAAAACGGCTATTGAAACTACCTCCTGTATTACCTGCACACTTGCTGTATCAAAGAATAGGAAAAAGAAGTTGTCTTTTACAAAGGCAGATAGCCAGGCTCATGCATGAAATGCAGTAGTCTATAGATACACTTGATGACTTTTGCTTTCCTACGTGGTGGACCAGTACACAAACTAAGCTTAGGCTGCACAGTAAAAAAACCAATTTGTTCTTTAATGTTTCAGAGATAGCCATTACCACACTCCTTCAGCTTAATCCATCCTACCCAGAAAACAGAAATAATTAGAACATTCCCTGTTAGAACATTCCTTGTTAATATTTGCTTAGAGGATATATTGCCTTTTTGCTCTAACACTTCATTATACTATTAGTGCTAAGCATTGGAAAAATAATGACTTGAGGGACTTAAAATTTTAAAGCATAATTAATACTTATTTTTCCCCTTAGCAACAGTACTTTTTTCTGTCTTCTCTTGAATAATATCGTTAACATTTCTATACAAAATTCCTGATTTTTTATATTGATAACTAAGTAAATTCTAAGCCAACTACACAGTTTTAAGTCAAGAGAAGCAGACTTTTACTATGTTTTGACACTTTCCAAACACTGAAAAGACAAAATACATGCTTCTATTCACCTTTTATCTCAAATAAAGAAACATAGAAAAATTATATCTGCGTTAGATGCATGCACTGAAATCCCAGCTGGAACACTCACCCTGATCTCAAACCACTTGGCAGAAAAACCTGCAACTCAGTACAATGTATCTTTTTTCCTGTCTAAAGATTTAAAGGCATTACAGCAATACCACACTACAGGAATCACTGTCATCCACTCCTGAATACTTATATAAATTACAGAGTAATTTACATTGGAAAGATCTCTGGAAATCTTCTGGTCCAGTCCTCTTTCAATAAATGGGCATTTTAAATTAGGCTGCTTAGAGCCCTGTTCAGTCAGCTTCTTTGTATATCAAAGAACAGAATTTTCACAAGCTGCAAAGCTTGTTTCAGTACTTAACTACTCTCAAAGTTCTTTTTTCACTCTAGAAACTAATCAGATTTCCTACATTGCATTTTCTGGCCCACCACCCCTCATTCTATTACTGTACATCTGCAAGAAAAATTTTGATCAGTCTTTTCTACTCGCTCCCTTTAGGCAGTTCACAACAGTGTCACTGCAATCAACTGCTCATTAAAATTACTAGGGTAAATATTTTATTTCAAAAGCATCTGGATGCTTATAAAAATGTTTATAATATTTTATTTAAAAATTATAAAATAAAATCTATACTAATCACCTAGGTTTAAAGCTTACCATATGTGGAGCACTGATTGTTGCTTGGAAACCTGTAAAGCAAGAGAATGGAAGATGTTCATTGTTTTTCAGACAGCAACCTTACAGTCTTTATTACCTTGACTGTAAAATGCAACACCTTCATTGTCACCCTCATTCAGGGTACAACATCCACACCCCAGCAGTTACAAACAAAGGTACTCTACATCAGAAGTGAGTGATGGTACATCAGCTGAAAGCTATGCTGTGTCAACTCTGGACAGGAAAAAAAAGGGTTTTATCCTTGACCACAATTACAATCTCCATTTTTCCACTATACATCAAATTAATATCACATATTGATCAAGTATGTTTAATTCAGAGGAGTAATGTCTCCCAGAATAATGTAATTCCTTTTTCACTTAGCCCCTATGTAAAGACTTGAATTTGTTAGTTTGAGTTTCATGTGATGGTGACTATAGAACATTTGGAGAACAACCTTGTGCATTTTGCAAACAGCAAATGAGAACAAACACCTATAAGAATGGGAGGAACGCTCACCTATATTTATTTTTGCAAAGATAGATAAGCCTTTGGGTATGTATCTTAAAATATTTTTTGATTTTCCTATACAACTAACAAAATCCTAATAAAATTCACTCACCGTGTACTGTTAAAGGCAGGGAAAAGATCAAGAAAAAATAAATTAGTACATTTACATAGTTCATTCTCTTGTCTTGGAAAGACAAAACTGGGACCTGGATGGGAAACAACTGTCCTATCAGTAGACCTTCCTATTCAAAGCCTATTTTTAAACATTGCACATAATAGTTTAAGAAACTTTGCTTTGGTCCCAATTGAATAATTTCTGTTAAGATAGAGACTGTTTCTATCATAAACTGGATGCAAATTGTTTTCAAGTATTTACATCAGCTGCACCATCACAAATTGCTGCGGTTTGAAAAACAAACACATATTAATATTGGCTAAAAAACACCTCTCTACCTGATGTATCCAAATATGCCAACTGCATTCCACAAGAAACTGAAACTTAGTTAAAAGGTATCCAATAAACTGATGAAGAACTAAACAACCTTCCAAATTAAAAAAATTATTTTCATACATACATTTCATACATTCGTAACACATAAATGACAAAAGCAGTCACAATTACACAAATGAAAACAATCTCAATCACTTTTGCGAGATGCTCTTACCTATAGACTGTGGAGAGTCCATGTAAGGGTTGTATTTTGCATAGTGGCAACGGTCTGTAGCCAGCATTACTTCAAATACCTTGTCTGTTTTGATTATTCCATTTTCTATAAACAAACAAATATATATAAAATTGAAGGCATTGTTTCTCTTCTGCAGTGCAGGAGTCTGTGAAATGTGCTAACATATTCATAGCATTGTGAGAAATCACGTGCCTTACACAGATGGACTAACTCATCTTTAAAGGCCCCTTCCAGCCCAAACCCTTCTGTGATACTAAAATTAAATCTGTGGTCCAGAGATTAAACGATGCTTAAGCCAATGAATTTTGAACAAGACTTTCCCAGCAGCTACAGGTGCTTTTCTGAAACTATTTGCAAAGATCTACCCCCTAGGAAAACTCAACTTCATGCACACTTTTGATATCCCTGAAAATACAGTCAGTAAGAAATTTGTATTACTATACACACCAGACAAGATACACTTCGTATTCCTAAGAAGCTATGCAAGTAAATATTGAAAAATATACAAAAGCCAAGTTAGAAACGTGAAGCTGAAGCATCGTTGCTCAGTATTTTGGTTTCCAGATCTGTTTGTCTTGTGTTAGCAAAGAAAAAAATCCTTTTGTAAAGAAACTCCCACAGAATCAGAGTTGTTATTCTGGGGCAGACTGAGGCCAAAAAGTTTTTATATGGAAACACTCTGAATCTTTGTTCACTTTGCAAAATAAAATATAAATGCACATGCATGTAAAATGTCACAAGCAGCCATTTTTCCTTGCAATTTTACTGAGGTTTTTTAAACATTGATAATTCTATTTTTTTTAAGTTCTGAAGAGCCATTTATGAATAACAGAAAACTTTGGAAAACAAATGAAAGAAATTAACTAATTACTTGCATTAAAAGACGTAATATAAACTCCAAATAACTGACATTTCAAAGATGGATTGCTGCATTAACTACATTCTTTAAATATGGATTTATTTGCAAAATTATACTTTAAAAGAAAAAAAAGATCACTTGAGCACCATTAAAATCTAACCCAAAACATGGAAATCAGATTATGGAACTTCTGTATGACTGTCCGAAAGTTGCACCAGTGGGTATTTTTGATGTACCACCAACAAAACACACCTGTGCCCAGGACTGGGCTAACTTCTGCAGAAACTTTCCTGACTGTTTACTGGGTGCTCCCAACTACACCTATTAATCATGGGATTTTCCTGTCTTTTTTTCTTATCTACTACCTGTGTCCAGAATCAATTCTCCTATATAAAACAGGCTTAAATTCAGAGAGCAAAATAACTCCCCAGATAATGTTCCTTTTTGGTCTGAAGACAAAGTATCACAGAGAACTGCAAAAGGAATACACTATCACTAAGGAAATTATTAAGGAAAACCATTCCTTTTTTAAAAATACTATTTTTTAGAAATATTTCTGTATCTGATAAGTCCCAGTAAAAGCATACACTTCCCTCACAGTCCTCACACATTACACATATCCTGTTCTTTAACTTAATTTTGAACTGAATAGTACAGCAGTATTCAGTTAGAGGAAACTCATTTCAATGCAAGGTTTTAAATCTGAGCCAGTAGGCATTTGCAGCAGCTCATAAGTTTACTTACTGAGCAAAATTGTACCCAAAAGAAAACAAACAAACCAATCCATTAACACATTGGCACTAACAACATAGGATAGTAAGGAGAAAAAAAAGTTTTCCCTGACCACTTGAAATTAGTTGAATTAGTTGTACAGCAGTTCTGTGAACAAAGCATAGAAACAAAAAAATCAAAATTTTACTCTTAGAATTTTATTAGGAATCACTAAGAATTAGTATCTCCAAATCAAATGTACTTTTAAAAAAAGGAGAATAATCCAGGCGATTATAACAAAAGTGACAAAATAAAGGCTCTAGGGGGCTGAAGGGATGTCAAAAAGCAGTGGCTGAGAAGCACTCACAAAAGGTCTAAAACAGTAATTTATTTCTTGACTTGCAGATGGATGCATATATTCTAGAACTATAGGTAGCCACCTGCTCTTTCCTTTTGTGCCTTGTGGAATAAATATGCAGAGAACACACAGAAGAGGCTTCCAGCTTGCAAGTGCAACTGCAGGGCCCTATGGTAAGGCCAAGAACCTTCTCTAATTTCACAAAACTTAGTTCCAAAGTACATACAACTACCAAATAAGATTCTTACACTGACAGGCAAATTACAAAATATCCCTAAAACCAGAAAATACTAATATTCTACAGATTTTGAGCATTCAGGATGCCCTCATTCAGCAAACACTCATGAGATTTGCTGACTGTTGTACTGTCTTTTGATTATTGTCATCTTTTTCATCAGTAAATAAGAACTGAAGAAAGTTACCCATATTCAGTCCCCAGAAGAACCTGTGGGAGAAGCTGAATCTGTTGTCAGTCATTGATTTCAATTATTGAATGACGCCCCATTCTCATAAAAAAACCAACACCCTCTCAGTTATTCCCCCATAGACTAAGTCTGCTTTTCAAATTTACTTATTATACAATGGAATAAACATCAAATTTTAGGTGGGAATTAAGAAAAGCAATCAAGCCCTAAACAGTAAAGTCAATATTGACTTAATTGTAATTTTTATTGTGTTGGTAACAATAAGATTTTTTTTCTTAGTATCACAGCTGAATGTAGAGAAACATAGCAACTGCAAGGTACCGAACTCCAAAAGAAGTCCTCTCTTTCCTGCAACAGTCAGTCCCAAGATGACCAGCTGCCAGGATCTTAATTCTGTCTGGAATGTGTCTCTATCAATTCTCAATTAAGTCCAGAAAACAAGTATATCCCCTAAAGAAGCCAATAATAGAAACTTATACTGTAAAAAGACTTTCTAATTTAATGCCATCTCTAACTACCAAAATACCAAAACAACCAAAAATAAATTAACTATTAATAAAATGCTAATTAAAAACATTTTCTAAATCTTAAAATGAAGCTGTATATTGCAAGAAAATAATTCACAATTAAATGCATATAGGTAGAATATCCTCTCCAATTATGAAGCATACAGAAAACTCTCCTTGAGAATACTGGTTATTCAAGACTGATAATCAGTAAACAAATGAGATATTAAAGTGTTTACAAGCAAAGGATAATACACAAACACAGTGACAGCTTGAAATAAAAAGTAAACTCAAATAAAACAGAGTTATATCAGTGCAACTTCCAAGCTTCAAAGGGCTGAAGCCGAAAAGTAAGTACTTAAAAGTGGAGCACTGCGTGCCAAGTTCAAGAGTTACTCTGAGCAGAGGCTGTGGCAATGACAACTTGACATAATTGGAGCATGTTTTGAAAACTCTCTCTGGTCTGCCTCTTTTCCACAAATAACACCATGAAAACAGGAAAAGAGCTCAGAGCAGTCCTTGGACTTGAAGGTGGGAATATACCACTGTTGAGTGTAACCTGGGAAACTCGGCAGTTGGCTGTCAGAGAGCAAGTAAAGAAGAGTCTGAAAATGCACCATGGACTTGCAACAAGTAAACAACCTATCTTTTTATTTTATCTTTTATTTAGCAACAAATGCATTACTGAAGTGCTTATGTTTCAAAGAACTGCCTGCATCACTGATGGTATCCTGACTGTTGATCAAACACATTTCTAACCAAACCATAAAACACTAGCAGTCAACATTTACACCAATACCGGCTTCCAGATCAGAAAAGAGAATGTGTCATTGCCACATGATCCAGCACACGTGCTTACTATACAAACTGTAACGCCTACTCAAACACCTCCTGTGGCTGACTTTATGTATTAAAAAAATGCTCTTGCAGATCCCAAAAGCATTTACTGTGCAACTACTTCAGCATCTACAGAGTTCAGCTTCTTTTCAGATTACTTTCTCCATAACCACTGCAGAATACTTCACTCATAAAGAAGAATTTTCAGAAAAACACTTATGTTTTTAAATCATACAGAGGTCCTTAAGGCATAATGCAAAGCACATACAGCTTTATGTTACAAAAGATTAATTCAGGTAGATTAAAATTACTGACGTGACAAATAATGGAATGGTTTGGGTTAGAAGAAACTTTAAAGGTTAACTAGTTCCAAAGTCCTTGCCATGGTCAGTGACACCTTCCATTAGACCAGGTTGTTCAGAGCCCCATCCAGCCTGGCCTTGAACACTTCCAGGGAGAGGACACTTACAACTACTCTGGACACTCAGTTCCAGTGCCTCACCACCCTCACTGTAAAGAATTTCTTCCTAGTATCTAATCTAAACCTACTCTTCTTCAGTTTAAAGCCATTTCCCTACCCTGTCCTATCACTACATGCCCTTGTAAGTACAAGTCCCTCTCCAGCACTCTTGTAGGCCCCCTTCAGGTATTGGAAGGCTGCTGCAAAGTCTCCTGGAGCCTTTGCTCCTCCAGGCCAAACAATCCCACCTCTCTCAGCCTGTCTTCACAAGAGAGGTGCTCCAGCCCTCTTATCATCTTCATGGCCGTCCTCTGGACTCGCTCCAACAGACCCATGTCCTTCTTATGTTGTTCATGAGCTGGATACAGCACTCCAGGTGGGGTCTCACCAGAGCAAAGTAGAGGGGCAGAACTGCCTCCCTTGACCTGCTGGCCACGCTGCTTTGGATGCAGCCCAGGACAGGTTGCTCTCAACAAACTTGCAGAGGGTGCACTCAATTCCACTGTCAATGTCACTGACAAAGTTAAACAACACCAGTCCAAGTGCCAACCCCTGAGGAACACCACTTGTCATGGTCTACACTCAGACCTTGAGCTTTTGACCACACCTCTTTTGAGTGCTACCACCCAGCCTTATCCATCTAATGGTCCATCTGTCTAATCCATGCCTCCCACTTTTAGAGACATGGATATATATATAGTGCAGGACCGTGTCAAATGACAGTCTCCATCTGACCCATGCAAATCAGCTAGCAACTTTCAAGAGGAGAGTGGGCTAGAACAGAACCACATCCTGATTCACAAGCAATGTGAAGTTCATTGGTTTTAAGCACCTGATCAAACGACATTTTTAAAGTCAAGGTCTTTTTGTTTGGGCAGAGGAAGAAAAGATGGGAAAGAATGTGATTCAGTTAATAGACTTTTATTTAAGTAACGAGCATAGCAAGATTTCACTGTGAAGCATGAACACAAAGAAAGCACTTTGAAAAAGAAGTGACGCATCAGCACCCTAAAATCCAGTAACGGACACCGACCCTAAAACATACAAAGCTCTTTGTGCTTAAGAAATTGAAAGTAGGTGTTCGTAAACAAGTGTTTCTTAGACCACTCATACATGCAAACTTCTTGTGCTTTGCTGATAATTTAAGGGCTATTCGCCTCAAACCTTCAGCTGCCTATCTATTGCCACTATGATTTGGATTCAAAATAATACATTATCCAAACAGGATGTTGCATACAACTCACTGGAAGGAATCAGTTAAGAGTCTATCGTTGAGAGACACAATAGAAAGACTGACGAAAGCAAGGGTGCTTCAGAGCTTAATCTTACAGTCCAGAAATTAAACACAAATATCAAATCCCATGAAAACCCCAAAGTGACAGAAACTAAAAATAACGTGACTAATAATAGTAATAATAATAGCAATAATAGTAGTAGTAATAATAATGATAAATATTCAATTACCATTTAAATGCCACTCAAAACCTGCACAGATAAAACAACATGGGAATCATAAGCTAGGCTCAACACAACAAACTAGTATACTAGTAAGCTTCAATTAAATACAAACGTACCTGTCAACATTTCACTCTTACTTTAAGGTAGTATTCCTTCCCTACTTAATAAGAATCACCTTCAAAAACAACCCATCCATTCTGGCATAACAGGTAAGAGTTTTCTATTTATTTTCATGGATCTGAAAGTCTGCAGGTAACTAATTTAGACATTTTAACCACGGCTGTATTGCCCCCTCCTGCTGTAGGCCAATGTTGCAAAGTTGGTACTAACCATTTTCTTCTCTGGGGGAGGAGAAAGGCCTGCTAACACAGCCTTCCAGCACACAGATTTATTACAGAAGTTCTCTGTAATGTACTCGCATTTATCATAATGCTTATGTTGATTTTGTCTAAATCTGTTTCAGCAGCTGAATGAAGTAACTTTGGGGATTACATGAAAGAAGAAAGTAACTTTAAGGTTCGTTTCAGCATGCAAAAACATAGAACCACACCTTCCAATGAACTTTAACACTGGTGTGCAGATGAAGGAGACAACTTCTGAGCACTCCTCAATCCCTCAACATTTGAGAGGGCTGAACTTCACCTACACACCACATGGAAAGTCAAAACTGAAGAGTTCAATACAAACTGGCAATGACCATCAGTAGTAACTAAAAAATGTTGCACAGGTTAAGATAAACTTAAGCTGGATCGGACAGATAAACAAGGAACTCTCTTCACAGTAAGGCTTGAGGCAAAACTACTTACAGCTTTAGTAGATCTGTAAAGAAAGGCAGATGGTGCACATCTCACACCTTACTAAGCAGATTCCATGCAACCACTCTGCAGATCTGTTTTCAGAAAAGCCAATGCTGTTAAGACCAGCAGCTAGACCACATGAACAGTAATTATGAAGGTGGTTTCATTAAGACAGGCACTAGTACTACATAAAAGCTGAGGATCAGAAGATCAGCAAAACATAACCCTGACTCTTGGAACAAAATGACGAAGAGCTGTCCAACTAGCAGATATTAGGAAGAATTTCTGAAGCTGTATTTCAACAGTGCAAGCATTTAAAACTATTTTGCTCTCAAGACCACCACTGAAGTATTCAGGTTCTGAAGTCTTAAAACATAGCCCACAAGTCAGCCAGTCCAGGAGAAGCCCACAGTTTAATGATCTCAAGCTTTGAAAGAGTTCACTTTGTTTTTGTCAAATATTGGTAATTTAAATTAAAATTTAAAACATTAATAAAATTAACCTAATAAAAAATTTAATAAAATTATTTAAAGTGTTATATAGCACTAAAGAAAATGACTTTGAGGGATAACAATAATTCAAAAGAACATGAACATTATGCATTTTTTTCTAGGCTTTCCAGTACTCTTAGTGATCTCTTGATACCACATCAGGATGAAAGAAACAGTAGCATGAAAAGCTTGGAATGATATTGAAGCTAAACCATAGGAGATGCCCTCTTTTTAAAATGCCTACATGCAACAGTAATGACCTGTTTTGGACAGATTTGCAGTATCATTTCCATTTTGCTATGGATTACTAGGCAGCTGCAGACCACCAGGAAAAAATCGTATCATGCCATTATATCCACATACAAAAATAAAAATGTATCTTCAATCAAGTAAAAGAACTAAACAATTTTTAATTAAAATTATTTATTAGGAGTTGTAAAGATTTTGATGTAAACAATCAGCCAAAAAATGCCCTCTTTTTTTCTTGAATGACTGAGGACTTGGACTTTGATGCACTGGATTTTGGGAGTTTCTGGGAAAGTATGGGTATGTTTTTAACATTGCACTGACACCCTGTCTAACACTAAGGGAAAAAAACATGCCAACAACAAAAGAACCAGTTAAGAACACAGTCTTAATTTACACACCAATAAAATGTGATAAATGTTCTTAAATTTGGGTTGGGTCTTTTTTCTTTCTGTTATCATTCCGTATTATCTGGGATACTTAGTTGTCTTGAAGGCCTGCCTCTCAAAAGATCAAGGGTGTAGAAATCCCTTCAAAACATTTCACTGACATGGGCCAATCACTAACAAATACTTAAATCTTGAAAATAAAAAAGTTTCACAGCAACTTCTTTAGGCAATTATTCAAATTACTTGCTAACAAAATTTTTTTAAAATCTCAATGCTCCAAAAAACAGCATCACAGATTTCAAGTCTGCCACCTGAGACATGAACTAAATTTAAGAAATTTTAGATATTTTTAAATTAACATATCAGTGGATGTGTTAATTTTTAATTTTAAAAAATAGTTCAATTTCCAACCATTTCACTACCTGGTCATAAGTTACAATGCTTAGTCACTGAAGCCTCAATACATTAATGATAAAGGAAATGGCGGTCACTGTGTTGGTTGGCACCCAACAGGCAGCATAAGTGCTTGTACAGGGGAGTCATTAAATTTGGTCTAATTTTCCATTATTATTTCCCTTCTTCGTGTTCATCCAAGTTACATTACTCTTACTTATGCAAAATTAGATAGATGTGAAAGAGATTTGGATAAACCAAGGGGAAAAACATGACAGGGGAAAATAAACAAAACAAAACCAATGTTTACTTTTTGCTGAACCTAGCTTAGGCTTACTACATCCGATGCTTTCCCATTCATGGCAGTTCCCAAAGAGATTTGCCCTCAGCAACCAGAAACCGGCACCAAAGGTGCAGATTCACTGTAGATAAGCCTTCATCATGACAAAGCATGCCAAGATGTCTTTTTTAATTATTTAACATCTAAATAATTAAAACACTTGGAGAAATATCTTTAGCGTGTTTAAAAATAGAATTCTCAGACCCTGATAGTATTTGAATATATACTGATTTGAAGCGTCATTCACACTGAAAAATTAGGAATCTGGTCTTATGCAAGACACAAAATTCTATGGAATTTGTGGCATCTTGTAAATTAGAGTTGATACCTTTTGTGATACAAGTTTATTAGGCGAGGAAGGTAAAACAATGTAGCAAAAAACAAATCCACAGATGGTTAAAAACATCTGATGGTTAGCCACCGCCAAGCTAACTCACCTTCACTTTCACTGAGAAATTTGGATTCAAGAGCAGGTGTACGTGATGAAAACACCACTGGCACAACATGGTCAGAGAAATAAGCAAAGCAAGCTTGTAATACGGCAGCATGACATACTGACTGGAGTAGAAAGGCGCAATAAGGAAACTTTTTGATTGTTTGTGAATTGGACAGGGAACCAATTTTTCAGTCCTTCAGGGGGCGAAGAAAAGCTGATTTCTAAGATGTTAGCATGTAAAGTAACAGGACCCGGCAAAAGCCCAAGTATGAAAGACAGAAGGAAATCAAAATGATCTAACAGTGACCTATCTGCGGATAGCTGAAGATAAAGAGAGAGGGGGAAAAAAAGTTACAGATTTAAAATCAAAAGACTCTCAACCAAGCAAGATAACAGTAAATAACTCACCAATTATTTTCCTCCTTCCTCAGCACCTCTATATGGCAGATTCATAATAAAAAGAAATTCCTGTCAGAGTTATTTATTTAAACACAGGCAATCACTTCTGTGTTGAGCATGATTTCTAACCCTACAGTAACCTGCATTTAGACGGCTTCCTAGAAATGTTGCCTGCTAAAAGATCTTACTTTAAATATATTTTAGGGGGAAAGTTTACCCAAGTTTGAAGGCACATGTTCCTCAGGTAAGATGATACCTTGTTGCTAAAGTTGGGAACAGATTTAGAAGAAAGTACTGTTTAATATGATGCAATTCTCCCAGATATATTTTAACAAACTTAAAAGTTACTGGTTACAGAAAGACTAAAGTGTTCCAGAGAATTCTTTTGAAGTAGTATATTCTCTCAATGTGTCTGTAAGCTGTTGTACTATTATGGTTAGAGAAGCAGTGAACTTTGTTGTGGGTAAATGGGGACTGGGGAGAATGGGAATTTATTAATCTGGTTTTGCTTCCAAATAAAAACATCACTGGAAGATTCTTGTAGGCTACATGTTCTTTTCCTTTAAAACAGCTATAAAGTTGCTCTGCACTGATAAAGCCCTACACCATGACCGGAGTCCCACCAAAGTTGACAACGCAATCTTGCTACAAGATCAAAAGCCTCTGTGCTTCCACAATATTTTACTGCCAATACACTATTTCCCTGTTTAACACCCCTCAAAACATTTTGGCATGCATATGCAAAACACAGAGGGGGAAAATACAGACTGTAAATTTTTTTCCAGGAAATTACCATCACTGCATACTTTGAGATTACAATATTAAGCACTTCTATTTTACTTTCCTCTTCCGATACTACTATTGCTGTGTACTAACAACAGTGGTTTTTAGCTTTGTAATTGTTATTATTTGCAACACCCTAAACAGTTTCCATGTGTTGAAAAACTGTCATTGTCTTCTGCAACAAAGAAACTGGTTTTGCCTTCAGGTTCTGAGCGCCATAGACTATGCTGGCAGTAATTGCTTTTTGGATATATTTTGGAGCTTAACATTGATTTTTACATCAGACAGTTTTTCCCTGCTGTGTAAGAGAACAATATTTCACTAAAACAGTATTTCTAGCCCTTTCGGGTGCAGAACAAAACAAAAAAAAAAATGCATTGCAGCCCTTGTAACTAGAGAAGTTATTATGTATTTATTAAACAGATTTTTACAATGAAACTCTACAATAATTACTAGTTTTTACAAGGAAACTGAAAGTCACTTCAGCATGTATTATTCTGCTAGATGTGACAGTTCTCAAAAGAAAATGCTGGGAAAGACCACAGGATCAGACGATCTAACATAAGCAGAGAAAAGGAGAAAGGAGAAAACAACAAGGGTGATTCTCCTACGAATCCACAATAACGAGGAGGCCACACAGCTGAACTGTCTGTGGTCTTGTATAATACAGGCTCCAAATCTACATCCTTTTACGTCTAGGACACGGACTTGAGAAGAGGAAGGGAAAAGGCCAGGAGCAGAGAAGAGAGGCACTGTAAGTATATTTAAGACCGGTTAATTCTATGCTAATATGAAAAATGGAAGCTCTGAATACAGAGGGTGTCGCTCCGTCCTCTCAGGACCTGCAGACTTCAGGATGTACTGAAGTACACCGGCGAAGAAGCGCCCGCCCGACACCTTCCACATTCAGCACGGGGACAGCACAAACCCTCGGTGAGCGCAAGGAGCGCCCAGTGCCGGGCAGCCACCGCAAAGCTCGGCTGTCACAGCACGAGCCCGCAACCCCGACAGCTCGTCTCCTCTCCCCGCGGTCCCAGCCCACCCCTGCCAGCGGAGCCACTCCAAACCCCGCCGGGGAGGGAGGAGGAGGGATTGCTGCCACACGCCCCTTTCACCCAACACAAGCAGCCGCGGCCTCTTCGGCGCGTTTCCCAAACACGGGCGGCTCCCGCTGCGTTGTTCAGCCCAGGCCTGAAAGAGCGGAGGGCGCCCGCCGACCGCCACCCGGAGCGAAGCCAGACGGACGCCGATCCCGGTGCGTGCGGGGGATCACGGGCCCTCCGGCACTGCCGCCGCGGCCCCGCCTCAACTCGCACAAGGCACACAGGGACGAGGCGGCGGGAACGGGGCCGAGGAGAGGGGGACGCGGCGAGCAGGGAACAGCCACGGCCGCCGCACGGCGCTTCCCCTCCGGGACCGCCATCGGCGCCTCCCCGCCCGCCGCATTGCCTCCCGCAACAACAGCCCGGCCCGCCCTGCGACACCGGCCGCCGCCCGGACACACACCCCCCGCCCGGGCACCCACGGACACACCCCCGGCCGGACACAGAGACACGCACGTACAGGGACGGATGGACGGACGGACAACACGGACACACGCGGCCGGGTGCCGGCGCCACTCCCTGTGGCAGTTGGCGGAGGGTCGGGCGGGCGCCGCGGGAGCGCGCGGTCGCTAACGGTCACCGGGTGGCCGGTAACGGCCGCCCCACAGCCCAGGCGCCCCGCCCGCCCGCGCCCCCGCTCCGGGACTCACTGCGGAGGTTGTGGATGAGCTCGGAGTGGCTGGCGCCGCCCGACTTCCAGGCCATCGCTAGGCACACTCTGCGGAGCAGGTACAGAGCCGCCTTCAGCGCCGCGACTGCGCACAGCAGCTTCCCCAGGAAGGACACAACCTCCAGCGCCGACACAGGCGCCGCCTCCTCGCCGCCTCCTCCCGCGGCCGCCGCCGCTGCGGCTGCCGCGCGCTCGCCGAGGGGAGGGGCCAC
>VZTI01005203.1:107550-143014 GCA_013397865.1 Struthidea cinerea | reverse complement strand
CGGGCGGCGGCGGCACCCCACGCCGCCTCGGTCCCCTGCGCCTCCGCCGCTTGGTGCGCGAGAGCGGGGCCGGAACCGGCCGTGAGCACTGCCTGGCTCGGCAGTCCCGCCCTTCGCTGATCGTGCCGTGCTCGCGTCCCCAAGGAAGCCGTGGGGCCGCCCCGCCGCACGGCAGCGTTTTCCCGCTGGGCAAGCGCTTCCCTCCGGCCGGCGGCGGCTTCCTCAGGAGCGGTGCGCAGCCCGCAACCTATTGCTTTCCCTGGCTGAGGCTTATCGCGAGGTACTTTCAAAAGCATTTTCGAGTAAATGTGGTCTCGTTTCCGTTCAGGACAATAGGGTCTCCATTTGGTCTGCTGGCGACCTTGGAAATGCGGGCCTCAATGGTGAATATCATGGAGAACCTCATCTGCTGTGTGACATCCAGCACAACGGTGATGTTATGGATATGCAGGTAAAATAGCTGTGTTGAATAGATCCTTATTTATTAAGGGCTTGTCACTTAGGAGAAGTTGAGATTGGCCAAGTATTCTTATGAAGGAAAAGGACAAAACCGATCAATAGTGCTTTGTGGGTTTGTTTTTTGTGGGTTTCTTTTTTTGCCCCTCTACTTACCAGTAATTTAGGTTACTCTAAAATCAAATTTACCACCTGGGTACTAACATTGACTAATAGTATTCTTATTATCTCTGTCTAGTTTTTGGATCAAGAGAGAATTGTGGTTGCCTCGTCAACAGGAACTGTAACTATATTCCGTCATCATCAAAATAACCAGGTATGTTAACATGCACTGGCTTTAAGATGCTATTCTCTGTAATACAGGTCACTTTGATCTTAGCATAAGAAACATCTGCCTAACAAAACATATTTCTTTTTAAAGTCTGTTAAAAAAAGCTTTGACTTTATCATACGAGGAAAGAAAAAAGTGTTTTGCACACATGCTATATAAATTAGATTCCAGAGTGAGACAGACTGGTGTATCTCCTCCCATGTATCTGTAACCAAACAGCCCATTCGTTGAAAACATTCTTTAAGGGATTGGAGTGTTTTGGGGCAGTGGGTATTAAAGGACTTGTACCTGCCTTATCAGAGTTTTTGCATTCTTGAACTAAATGTCTCATGTTCAATTCTAACAAATGATGAATGAATTCTCATGAGTGTCATGTGAAGGAAGATATGTAAACTCTGTAGTCTTTTGCTTTGAATATAAATCACTGAAAACAAGTGCATAATTACTTTTTTATATATGCTCACAATGACACAATAAAGGTGAATGTTAATAACTTGGTGTGGTACCTAAAATAAACTAAGTTCTTTGCAATCAAGATCTGAATCTGACCTTTTATTTTCTAAGGGCCTCAGTTCTTTTCCCCCATCCTGGGGAGAGATTGAAGGCATCAGTCTAGTGAAAGACATTTTATAGTCCATAGTGTTCTTTCTGATTGCTAGATCATGTGAAAATGGTGGTTCAGATAAGAAATAATTAACGTTTTGTGGAAGGGTTGTGTGCTTAAGAGTTGATGAAAATTTAGATCTCTTCGTTCATATTTGTATAGGGGGCTCTCATTCCCATGAGCTAGTGCAGCTTTCCTGGAGCTTGTTTCTGGTTTCATGAGTATTCTGAAAGCTTTGTTCTATCAGGGTCATTATTTAAGACCATAATTTCATGTCTGGTTACTATTTAGACATTATCTGCCAACCATCGGTGGGAGAAAGCCCATTATCACGTGGATCAAGACACGTCTTGTGGTGGAGCAGCCTGTACCGGAGTTGTCTGCAACAACCCAGAAATTGTCACTGTTGGAGAAGATGGTAGAATAAATCTCTTCAGAGCTGACCAAAAAGATGCAGTAAGAACTATAGGTATGTCAGATATCTGTTTAAATTAGTTGTTTGGAGGGGGTTGTTTGGTTTTCAGCTTATTATAACAAAACAAAAAAGTTAGTTGAAAATTGATTTCAGTATTCCAGGTTGAACGTGTTTCTTCCAGATTATTCCTACATCCCTCCAGAATTCAAATACTTAAAGCATATTTCAGATATATTTCTGTATTCATCCAGGTATTTTTAAGTTCATGGTTTCACAGTAAAAGTTGGAGAGGGACAAAACTGTTGGAGTACACTAGGTGGTGGTAGAGAGATAGGCCCTGAGGATCAGAGAGAGGGCCTCTATCCTGGGCCCAGAGGTGACCCTGGGAATGCATCCAGGTCACTGGAGACGGACTGAGAGAAGATTGTGTGTTTATGGACAGACTGGGCCTATGAGAAGTGTTAATTGTAGTTTGTGGCCTTATAGGGTATTGTTTGCCTATTACCATAATAGGTAAAATCTGTGTAATACCCCAGGTGATTGGGAGACACTGTGGTGAACATCTTTCCTGTTTATATGATGTTATATCCTGTTGGGTGCTGGTGTTTAGGGAATTCTGACTGCGCAATAAATGTCTTTGCATCTCTCAATCTGATGAGCAAAGTCCTTGCCCATGCGTCATTACTGCAGAGAACATCTTGGAAGATGCTCTCAGGTTCTTCAGGATGGAGTTCTATGGTGTAAGCAATCTGTGACTGGTTCCCAATTCAATGACACCTTGACATTTCCCAGGCACTAAGCTGAATGCTTAACATGAAGATAGAACTCTTGTACCTCACTCAATAGTTGTCAAGGAATGCCTTGGTATTTTTGTTACTGTTTAGTGGATTTAAGAGTACAGTACAAAGTGCATAGCTTTGTAGTCAGTCAAGGTAGGGAAAAAACCTCTGAAGTTAGAGATTATGTAAAAATCTTTTGGAGCCATAAAGGTGTATCATTGCTAAACCACTTAGTCTGTCAGAGAACTTTAAATCCTCTAGAACCTCAGTGTTCAGTAATCTTAACATTTATTTTTAATGGTGTTTTGGTGAGTTTTTTCTTCGTCTCTGCTTTCATTTAAACAGTAGGCAGAAAAGTCATTCAAATATCTGTAACCAGATAATAATTTGCTTATATTTTCAGTATGAGCTTACACAAAGAATTTTAAAATACTTGAGGTCAAAGTAGACTTAACAAAGTTACCCCATCATAATAAAGATGAAAAGTTTATATATAGTAACAGAAATAAAAGAAAATAGTGTCTGTTTTTTCAGAAGGCCTCAAAAGGTTCACGTCAAAGCTGTGAATTGTTTGACATTGTAAATTACTCTGACAAAAAGAAGCACTGGAGAAAAGGACCTGAAAAAAAAGAGCCTTGCTATTTATTTATTAACAAGCATAATTCAGGTTTAACTTGATAGCACTTTGGCAGTTCAGAAAAGGTCTAAAAGTTGGTGAATTAAGTGTTTCTGCATAAAACTGCTTAATGTTCTCAGCCAGAGTTACTGTTTCTTGTGTTCAGAACTCCATTATGAAAAGCTCCATAGCTGCTTCCTGTCAGTAGGTGCTGGGCCTATAAAGAAAACTTCTGAAAACCATAAACTTGGCTGAATTGATTCTTCTTCTAGGAACTACAAAAAGAAATCTTAGAAATCAACAAATAGTTCTGTAATCACCAGAGCTAATTTAATACAGCTTCTTACAGATTTGTCTCAGTAGTGTTTGATATAGTAAGCAAGGGCTCCTTTTTCACAGGGTACTTGCAAATACTGGACTGTCTCTGACCCTGAAACTGCAGAGGTTATGAACGTGTTTAAGCAGCTGTGTTCTGTTCTCTATTAAGAGTTATTTTGTTGCCATTAAATGGAGACTAGCATTCCGTAGGGTTACCTGAATGCTTTCCTCATCTCTTGCAGACAATGCAGACAGCAGTACACTCCATGCAGTGACTTTCCTTCGCACGACTGAGATCTTGACAGTAAATTCAATTGGACAGTTAAAAATATGGGACCTCAGACAGCAAAGAAATGAACCATCTCAAATATTTTCTTTGTAAGACTTCCACTTTTTTACTTACTTACTGAAAAGCATGTGCTACTTTATATAATCCAATTCAGATCTTTCCTAATAGATTCCTAACAACAGGATGATAAATTACTGATTTTTTAAAAAGGATTTTAACTTCTTTGGTATTTAAGTAAGCAAAAGCAGACTGCTTAATGGCTGAACCACTGTTGTGATTAAGCATTGTGCTTAGCTGGTCTGTTTTATGATTTAACTTTTGAGGGACTATTACACCTGTACACTTCTCTTTTTTGAGGAAAAAACTTTCAATCCTCAACCCAAAACTCTTTACCTGTTTATATTTGCTTTTCTCCACAGGCCTAATGTAAGGTTTCTGGCATTTGGAATGTATTTGAATGGTAACTTTGTGCCTTACAAGGTACTGTGAGAAAACAAAATGAGCTAGATTTCAGTCCTGTTGTCGTCTGTGTAATAATTCCCACTGCTGTTCATAGACTGTGGTTTAGGTACCTGATTTTGTTAGTGCCCAGTTTCCCTTTTTAACTCTTAGTATATGCTAAAACTGTATATTATGCATCAGAATACTATTATTATTATTAATGTAGGTATATGTAGAGTATTATTTGCATACAAGGCTCTCTCACTCCTGTGAAGCTGTCAGATGCTGTGTAGATGTCAGATGGGTACCATAAGGCACAGAACCTGATCCTCATCCGATTGTAGCTTCATGTTATTGCCATACCTCTGGTTTCCAGTAGATGTCATGTGCCTTTCAGCCTGGGGTGGTCAGATGCTACAGGAATTGAAGGTGCTGTCGATACTGGTACCTCACTTGTCAGTGCTCCTAGGGATTAAGAAGGGAAAAATAGAAGCTAAATAAAAAATTAATGTTTGGGTTATTTGGTTGTTTTTTCTTTTTGCAGGGCAGGGGACAGAGTTCCATTGCACTGTGTGGATAGGCATCCCAATCAGCAGCATATTGTGGCCACGGGGGGCCAGGATGGAATGCTGAGTATATGGGACATCAGGCAGGGTACTATGCCAGTGTCCCTGCTAAATGCTCATGAAGCAGAAAGTAAGTATCTGAAATGGAGCGGGGGAGAAGAAGGTGGCATTTTAGAGAAGTTTCTGATTCCTATAAAAATAAGGTGTTGTAACTATGGTAGAAAACAATCACATACTTGCTACTTCATTGAATCATGGAATGGTTGGGTTAGAAGGAACCTTAAAGCTCATTTACTTCCAACCTCCCCTGCCAAGAGTAGGGACACCTTTCACTAGACCAGGTTGCTTAGAGGCCTGTCCAGCCTGGCCTTGAACATCTCCAGGGATGAGGCATTCACAGCTTCTCTGGGCAACCTGTTCCAGTGCCTCACCACCTGCACAGTAAAGAATTTCTTCCTAATACCCAAGCTAAACCTACTCTGTCAGTTTAAGGCCATTCCCCTTTGTCCCATCATTACATGCCCTTATAAGAAGTTCCTCTCCAGCTTTCTTGTAGGCTTCCTTCAGGTACTGGAAAACTGCTGTAAGGGCTCCCTGGAGCCTTGTCTTCTCTAGGTTGAATAATCCAAACTCTCTCAGCCTTTGCTCATAGGGGAGATGTTCCAGCCTCCTGATCGTCTTTGTGTCCCTCCTCTGGATTCACTCCCAACAGAACCCTGTCCTTTTCCTGGGAAGTCCAGAGCCGGATGCACTCCAGGTTTGGTCTCACAAGGGCAAACCAGAGGTGCAGAATCCCCTCCCTCACCCTGCTGGCCACGCTCCTTTTGAGACAGCCCAGGATACAATTCACTCTCTGGGATCCAACTGCGATCCAACTGCACGTGGCTGGGTCATGTCCAGCCTCTCATCCACCAGCACCCCAAGTCCTTCTTGGCAGGGATGCTCTCCATCTGTTCATGCCCAGCCTGTGTTGATACCAGGGTTGCCTGCACCCAGGTGCAGCACCATGCACTTGGTCTTGGTAAACTGCATGAGGTTCTTGTAGGCCCACTTCTCAAGCTTGTCTAGATCCCTCTGGATGGCATCCTGTCCTTCAGATGTATCAACCACACCACTCAGCTTGGTGTTGTCTGGAGAATTGCTGAGGATGCACTTGATCCCCCTGTCCATATCATTGATGAAGTCATTAAATGGCACTGGTCGCAGCATTGACCCCTGTGGGACACAGTTTATCATCAACATCCATCTGGACGCTGAGCTATTACTGCCTCATGGATGGGACCATCCAACCATCATGATCAGCTCATCCACAGAACAGTCCACACATCAAACCCATATCTCCAGTTTAAAAGGATGTGGGAGATGGTCTCAAAGGCCTCACAGAAGTCCAGATAAATAGCATATATAGCCGTTCAGTTGTCCACTGATGTCACTCCATCAGGGAAGGTCACTAAGTTGTTCAGGTGGAACTTGCTCTTGGTGAAGCCATGCTGGCTGTCTTGAATTGCTCCCTGTCCTTCATGTGTTTTAGCATAGCTTCTAGGAGGATTTGCTCCATGTTTTTCCCAGGACCAGAGCCAAGGCTGACAGGTTGGTAATTCTCAGGGCCTTCCTTTCTACCCTTTTTAAACATGGGTTTGTGCCCATCTTTCCCTTTTTCTAGTCCCCTAGTACTTCACCTGACTGCCATAGCTTTTCAGATGTGGAGAGTGGCTGGGCAACTACATCATCCAATTCCTTCAGGACTCTGGGATGCATCGCACAGATTTATGTTCGGGTTCCTTAGGTGATCATGAACCCGAGCTTCTCTTACAGTGGGAAGGACTTTGCTCCCCCAGACCCTTTTGTGCAGCCCACCCACTTGGGAGGTATGGGAAGAGAGGTTGCCATTGAAGATTGAGGCAAGAAAGTTGTTGAATAGCTCAACCTTCTCCTTGTCCAGTGTTACCAGTTCTCCAGCAGTGATTATTGGAGGACATACACCACCTTTGACCTTCCATTTCTGGCTGACATACCTGTAGATGCCCTTCCTGCTATTTCTTTTCATCTTGCCACATTCAGCTCCAGCTTCTCCTCCGCCTTCCTCACTCTGTATCCCACTGTAACCTTCATCTCTGTACCCTTCCCAAGATACTTACTACTACTCCATGTGTTTTCATCCGGTTGGCTTCCTTCTCTGTATAGGAGACTGTTCTTATCTAAAAGTGAACTCTATATAAACTAAAAGTAGACTTAGTAAGCAATTCTTTAATGAGCTGTTAGATGCATTTGATCAGAATGGCTGTGTTTCTAGCAGGGTAGGTGTATAAATAGTCATGGAAGCTGGTGCTGTGTTAGGCAGATAGAGTAAAGCAGAATGCAGACACTAACTTAAACATGAGGAAGAAGGTGAGACTCAACATTCATTTGGTGCCTCCACAGTGCTGAAACAGCTCACTTTGTAACCACATGAACAAGGTGGCAATTAATTTTATGCTGAAAATTTTGTGATTTGATGCTACAATTACATTAAAGGAGTAAAAATATTTCTTGATATTAAATTTTACTGATTTAAATGGCTTCCGCAGTTGTGGTGTTTAGACAGAAAATAATGTGTGTCCTGGGAAGGAATGCATGCTGTGTGCAGATTTAAACTGAATAGCAAGGATACATGGTAGTATGCAGAATGCCTGAATTCAGATAAGACTTTAACAATTTTCACAGTACTGAAAATGCAACAAAATAGGGTCTTTTCTTTTTTTTTTTTCTTTTTTTCTTTCCCCTTTTCCCCCTGCCAGCAGAGGGAAAACAGCAATATATAACTTATGATAGGGCTTTGGGTTTTCTACCCACACACAATTGAAAATGAAAGGTTTTGATGGAAGCATGGGTTCTTGTAAATGCATGTCTGTATCATAGTATCCAATGCATTGATTGAATACTTGAGACTTGTTCTTAAGTGGTTTTGTTTGATACTTCCAGTGTGGGAAGTTCACTTCCATCCCTCCGACCCTGATCATTTATTTACGTGTTCTGAAGATGGATCTCTTTGGCACTGGGATACTTCCACAAGCGTATCTGAAAAACCATCTTTTCTTCATCAAGGTAAGAATGTTTGAAGTCCATCTGCACTGAATTTGTCAGTTGGCAACATCATTACAGTCAGTGCTCTCACATGACCCAATTAATAACACAATCCTAATACAGAAAATTAAAAGCAGGTTTCTTTTCTTAGAAAGCAAGCCCTGATAGGCACTTGAGGAAAACTACTTACACAGCAAACAGTTGTGCAGGGGTTTTTGTAGTCTGGTTTGGGTTTTTTTAATCTACTACTCTCTGACCAGTGTGTGAAGGGGCACATCTATGATCTCAAAGATAGATTGTGTTCACTTAAAAATCATCTGTATGTAGAAAAGAGACAGAGGCAGCCTGACTGACATTACTGAATCTCTGAGGGAGTTACACTTAGTTAGAATATCAAAATAATTTATAGGTTAATGAGAGTGGAATTACGAATATGCAATTCAGGGTAATAATTGGAACTTTCAATGAATGAAACGGAATCCATTTGCATGGTGGCAGGATTTTCAAGTTATGATACTAACTTAATATAAGCATTTATTTTACATTCTAATCACAAAGACTGCTAAGGGCTTGCTACTTTAGACTGCAAATTGTGGGGAAACTTTCAGTTGTCACCTCCTGCCTTTGGCCTCAAAGTTGTCATTCAAAGTAAAGTTTTATGTATGAAAATGATAGGATTACTGATTCAAGTTGCACTCTGCATGTTTTCAAGTATATGAAGTATAAATCTTTTAGCATCACTTCAGACACCTGCTAATTTTATGCTGAATGACAGTTTTCATAATGTGAGACTTCAATTTGAATGTAAAATATGGGGAAAAAATTCAAAGTCAAATATAGGGATATCACTTGCTGCAGCGTAAGTAGGGAGGAGGAGCAGTAGGGAATAAATGTTATTGAAGCAAAGCTGAAAACCCCAAATAGAGCAAGACACTCTTTAAAAAGACCTTTGTTCTTCTGTCCTTGCTTTAGTATCTGTCTAGAAAAACTTGCAGGTCTTTATGCTGTCTGTTCAGTGAGATGAGTACACAGCTGTTGGGATTTGTCTTAACCGACTGCAGAGCTGGTAGAAGGTTTCTGTAATCACTTCAAGTACTTCATTTTTTTAAGCTATTTTTTCCTTAAAAAGAAAGAAATGACCAAAGAAATGACATCTCAACTAATCTGAAAACTGACTTAAATGTAGAATTATCTTTCCATTATGTCTGACCCATATCTACTGTGTTTCTCCAGATTCTGAGAATCTATAAACTAAATTGAAACTTACTTTCTTGTCTTCCCTCTTTCCTTCTTTCAGGAGGAAGAAGCACTGCCTATCTTTCCCACAGTACCATTAACCAGTCTGTAGTAAGTGCCTGGCTAAGCAACGATCCGACCAAAGACCGCATGGAAATCACCAACCTAATTCCAAATCAGACTTTGTCTGTGAATAGTTTAGATGTTCTTGGACCATGCCTAGTATACGGTACTGATGCAGAGGCTATTTATGTGAACAGACAGCTTTTTGCACGAAGTGACTGCGGTATCCCTTTGAAGTATTGATCAGCTTGAACTACTGGGAAATGTCAGGTTCATTCTTAATGCTACTCGTTAAGTCTGTTTTTGGCATGTGTGGGAGAGGCCTCAGCTTGGTCCTGGTGCTGCGGAAGAAGTGTGAGGTACCTCAGATTCTGACAGCTGTCACTTGTTGATGCTCCAGGATGGGTAACTGAGCAAGCTTACATGCCGTTTCTGCCCTGCTGCCTGCTTGGTTTTGACAAGCAGGAAAATAGTCACTAAGGGCAAGATCTTTGCTGTAAAGTGATGTCCATAATACACATGCACATAAAACCGAAGAAAAGGTAAACCCTGGATTTTTATTTTTCCCTGTAAAGATATTTTTCAAGTATTATTTCTAAAGTGAAACTGTGGGATTGTTGGAAATTCTTTTTATGTCAGCTGAGAGAGATAGGGTTTTTTTTTAAGCTGAGGTTTTTTTATATATATACAGGGGAGCATAACTTTTAATGTTAGTTCATGAGAGTTGGAAGGAAAACTGTTAAAGCTATGAAATGTGAAAGGTTCTGTAGGAATCTAAGCATTCTAGCAACATTATTTTGAATTATTTACAGCTTCATCATGGATGCTGCATGTTAGAACTTGATAATGTACCCGTACATCTCCCAACAGGGAGTGGGGTTTACAATTAAGGAGTCATAATTGACAGATGTGTTGGCTGTGTTTTCAGGTGTAAGAATAAGACTTTCTAAACTTGAAACATAGTCTTTGTCAAAAATTGACATCTGGTTTATTGAAATCTTTGAAAAGTTAAATTTTATTATTAGCATTGTACCTGTTTTTTGTTACAAAGAACCCTTTCTCTTTTTAATAAAAAGTTTTGCACAAGAGCAGTGGTCTGACTTACTAAAATAATTCGAATAGATGTGCGTGCAGGAACTTACTTGGATTGATCCTGGGTATACAATCTGAAGGATGGAGAAACCTCTCTATTTGGGCAGGAACAGGTTCGTTATGAGGTGTTACATGGCATTTCCACCATAGCCACTCTAGAGTGTACTTTCATTCCCGTCGGCGCGCGTGGCCTTGGTCTGCTGTGGCAGGAACACCTCACCTGATCCACGCTCCGTGTGTGTCTGGCTGCAGGAGCTGGATGGTGCACCGGTGACAGGGCTGTCCTCCCTTTGCAGCGCAAGGTACTGAGTTGCCAATGAGCTCCTTAGAGCAGCTTAAATTTAGCTTCTCGATTTATCTGAAATGCAAAGATGGAAATGAAATGGATCACTCCGAGTGCTAACCAGTGGGTTTTCCTTCCTGTTGGTTTGTAACGAGTCCATCGTTCGGGCAGCAGCTAGATCACGAGGCTCGGCGGAGTTTTCCCCCCCCATTAAAAGAAGATCGGAAGATCAGAAAATCGGAATTTGTCCGTGGTGCTCGGCACTGTGCCGGGAGAAGCAAGCCATGCCTGCCGCCCGGCAGCGCGGAGGGCCGTGCCGTGCGTGTGCGGCTGCCCCGCCCGGGCTCGCAGGGGTTACAGAGCGCTGCCGCTCCCCGCCGGGGCGGGCGGGAGCTGCCGGAGCCGCGCGGGGCAGGCCGGGATCTGCCCATATCCGGGCGGCTCCGCGGCGGGGACACCGACAAAATGGCGGCGCCGAACTGAGCGGCCCCAGGCGGCGGCGGGCGCTGGCGGAGGGACCGAGCGGGCGCTGCCGGCATCGCCGAGGGGCGGAGGGAGGGAGGGCGGAAGGAAGGGAAGGGCTGCGGCCGGTCGGCGCCGCGCGGGCGGGGCCGAGCTCCGAGCGCCCGGGGCGCTGCCGCCGCCTTCTCGCCGCAGGTAGAGTCCGTCGTGCGGGGGGCCGCAGGGGGGTCGGGGCGGTAACGGGCCCGGTCCGGCTCGGCGGTCCTGGGCCTTCTGCGGGACGCGGCTGTGGCAGGGGCGACCTCAGGTCACGGCCTCGGGCCGGCGGGGCAACAGAAGCGCAGGTGTCCCAGTGGGGCGCATTCGGGGTACTCCTCCCGGCGGTGAAACCCTCCTGGCCTGCGTGGTCCTTGGGAGGCTGGGTCCTGCTGTCCTGCAGGAATCGGTGCCGGCCTGAGCCAGCGCAGTGGGGTTTTGGTGCTCGGAGGCTGCCGTGCTGGTGTTAGCCGTGAAGCTCGCTCCGAGGTGCGCCTGAAATAAGTCCTGCTGCTCCCGGGAATACATGCGTACGTAGAAGAGCTGTATCCTGCTAAAGGAGATAGCAGAGTATAAGAATGGAGACAAACCGAGTGAATGCACAATGTTCCTAGTGTTCAGCTGGCCTCTGGTTCTTTCCAGCTCTTGCTTCTCTGACCGTATGTAGTTGTCCTTATGTGCTAATTTCAGGGTCCAGTTTTCTCCTCATCCTGGGGAAACTTTTAGCATTGGAAATGCATCGTTTGGGAAATTGCTGTTGCAGCTCAATGACTTGTTACCTGAAAGAAGAGCTTCCTAAAGTTGGTCTGAACCAAGTCCCTACAGACTTAATTTTAGGACTTGCGAAGTCTCTGTTACTTTCTTTATCCTTAGCAGTGAAGCATTCTAATAATGCATAAAATAAGCTATTAGAATAGGTACATGAGAGAGGGTACGTAAATATGTTAATATGCGACGTTCAGTACTCAGTTGGAAATAGGAGCATTGAAAGTATTTTTATAAGGAATATTAGAGTTAATATTACGAAGCTCTGTAATTTTTTCCTCAGAAAATCATAGGATTCATTGACCGTTGTGTGTCACCCTTCAGAGAATCACAGACTGGTCTGGGTTGGAAACGACCATCGAGATCATCCTGTTCCACCCCCCTGCCATGGGCAGGAACACCTCTCACTAGACCAGGTTGCTCCAAGCCTCATCCAGCCTGGCCTTGAACACTTCTGAGTTTTCATTCAAGCACTTATTTTTTATAAGTCCAATCTTTCAAGATGATGATGTGAAAAAACAAGGTGGGGTTTTTTTCCCTTACAGTTTGACCTGTAGAAGAAAATACTGTAGTCCCTGATTTTGAAAAGAAGTAAAAGATTATTTTATTCAACTCCTTTAGAGAATTTAATTAGCAGAAACAGCTGCATTAACAAACAGATCATTTAAGGACACAAAACTACAAAGAGGAATAGACATCAGTTCCCTTGATACAGTTGGTGTTTGCTAGTTAGGAGTACAAAATTGAGATACATTTGTTACTCAGCAGTCAACACTTTCTTCCTTTAAAATGTGTGCGTATGTCTCTAAGTAGAGATGACTTGCGAATTTTGAGGTTCATGAATAAAGCAAGGCGAACTGTAGTAATTCCTGCTTTCTGGAGGACTAATTAGATTTGTTTTCCGAGAATTAAGTGCTGCCAAAAGGAACAACCCACCAAAAAAAGTTATTTATTTGGGTAAGTTCCTTAGCTTGGTTTGTGCTGTGTGGCCTTACAAACAGTTGTGCTGTCTTTGGTAAGTGATGGGAGATGAGTGGACTGGCTGGTTTACACTCCTAAACCTAAGCTGCTGCTAAAAATTTAAGCGAGAGTGCAGCTTTGTTTTCCAAGATTGCTCCTGATTTATGATTTAAGTGTCCTGTGAATTTAACCTTGATTTGTCTTAGGGTGTTGGATTTCTCTATCTCAGCTACCCAAGGTGTAACCGTAAAGCGAATACTGAAATACGAGGTGAAATTTGTAAAATACGTAGGTACAAAAACCCTGCTTTCTCCTGAATTCCAGGCCTTTGGAATTTGTTAAAAGCTTATGTATGGGTATTTTGTCAAGTTTTTGCTTCATTTTCTTTGGAAAAAGTTTTCCACAAAGTATTTTCAATGTGGTCTTAAATATGGCATGTTTGGAAAATTATTTTGAAAGTGGCCAAAATTAAATTACATTTTATTGCTCTCATGCTGTACTTTCTGTTGATTTCTGGATTTCTTAATACTTCAAGCAAAATTTCACTGTTAACTATTAAAATTCACTCTTATGTCTGATGATCTTTTCCTTATTCAGTGAGCATGGAAGAATTATATGCTATCAGACTGCATTAAAAAATATATAACTACCCAACTACACTCATTTAAGGTTTCAAACCTATCACAGTGCAAAGAAAGCTTGTAGGTGCAGTTATATCCTTAAGGTTTAGATAGTTTCATAAGAGAAATTCTGTTATTTCTAAAAGTTTTCCAAGGAGAATGGGATTAAGTGGATGTCCTTTGTGTTTCTTTTCACAGTCCTCATTTATATATTACTTCCCAGCTTTTGGGTTTTGTTCAGGTAGCACAAGTATTTAATTCATATAATTTCCATGTGTTTTAGAGAGTTCTTTTTCCTATTAACTTGTAATATTCTTCCTCAATTGCTAAGTCACTAATTAGTTTATGGCAGTGCAAGTATTACAGAAATGAAACCTGAATGAAGAAAGAGTGCCTTTTTTGTAGACTGTAAAATTTAGATACTTGTTTAATTTATGTCTAATATGAGAAGCACTTAGCAACACAGTAGTAAAGGAACAGTGTGAGTTGAGTCTCACCATTTTTATTGCCTGTGAGGAAAAGACAGTGCTGAAACATTAGGTTATCTTGCACTGTCTTAGTAACTGGTCTTCCTCTGTGAAGCAGTAGACACTGAAAAAGTTTTATTTCATGATACTCTAAAGAGGCAAATGCTCTGCAATTTCTTCAGTGTTTCACTGTGGTTGCTTTATTCTCTGCCATGGCAGTTGCAGTACTAACTAATGCCAACCTGGACACAGATTTGAGTTCTCTGCAGACACAGGGCTCTTTCCCTGATGAGTCAGCGCCTTCAAAATGCAAACGTTTTTTATTTGGCTTTTGGCAGAAAATTCTGTTTCCCTTACCAAATGTCATAGCTATGCTCTCAGCAAATTTGATGCTTGAGCTGTTAAACAATTTTACAGTTAAAAAAAAAAAACCTGATTAAATTTTCTTTGATTGTCTTCGTGCTCTCATCTTCCCTTGTGTAAAATAAATTTTAAAATTACTTAAACATTGACAAAGACTGGTTCAAGGAGACTTGAGCTAAGAGACTGTGACAGCCTCAGAATCGGAACCCTTAAACAGATTCAAGTGGCAGATGGTACAAGAAATCATAAAGTTGCATGTGATGAGCTAGGCAAGTGTTTACTTTTTACATATGTGACTGCTAGAGAATGGAAAAAATCACTGTAATTACATGCTCTTACTGGCGTACTTCTCACTTCCATCTTTTTGTGGAGCTTGATGTCAGAATCATTGAACAGGAAGGTTATTTGGTCCATATCCTGGCTAACTGGGTAGTAGAGTTGGCTTTTCTGGCTATAAAGGTGTTGATGGAAAGAATGCAGGTGATAAATGGACACAGGAGAGAGGGGAGGGAAAGAAGCAGTGCTCAGGTAGCCCACACCAGTGGTTCATGTCTGCTCTTGAAAGCTTTGTCCACCATACAGAGGAGTTGCTTTTCACTCTGTCCACATCCTTTGCAATTCAGGACTGTTTAGACTTGAGGCACCTAAAACATGTGTTGTTAACAGACAGTTAAAAACCCAACATGGTTTGTAAATTAGGTTGAGTAAAGACTGCCTGAAGAATTTGCTTAGCATGCTTTTAATATCTGTGAAGTCAGTACTGCATGTGAACATTTCACTGCAACCAGTGCTACATTGTGAATTCTTTTACTGCTCTGTTTAATGTGATTTTTTTGGTTTTGTTTTGTTAACAGAATAGCAGTTTTGGGTTGTGACAAACTCCAGCACTACAGGAACCAAGTTTTCACAGTGAAGAGCCGCTGCTTTCACAAGTTCTGACATCAGCCAGTCTTCCTTGAATTCTGGTGTGTGCGAGTCCTTGGTGGAGGTTGCATATATACATGTTTTCATGAAGAGAAGTGAGAAGCCAGAAGGTTATAGACAAATGAGGCCTAAAACTTTTCCTGCCAGTAACTATACTGGCAGCAGCCAGCAGATGCTACAGGAAATACGAGAGAGCCTCAGGAATTTGCCTAAACCCTCAGATGCTGCTAAAGCTGATCACAGCATGGGCAAAATGTTATCTGAAGATCCTAGACAAGGCCGAAATCCCCCCAAATTTGTAACATATCATAAGGTTTTGCAGGAGATAAGAAACTCACTTCTGCCTTTTGCAAACGAAGCAACCTCGGCTGTCAGAGGAACGTCAGAAGTCAATCGACAAATGCTGCAAGACTTACAAGCTGCTGGCTTTGATGAGGTGAAGTGTTTTATTTTGAAGATTTGGTGTTCTGCTAACTATAAACTAGTAGTGCATGTTGGAAGGGATGTTGTTTCAGGGAATGTTTGAACAGCATGATAAGCAAAAAGCTGCTTCAAAATCTGGTAGGTTTCTGATTAGGACATGAAACCGGTAATAGTGGGAGATGTAGAAGAGGACTAGAAGGGTTTAGAGAGACTTGGCTTTGTTTTTTTTAAGCATCTTGTCCAGATTGTTCTTTTGGTAGGTTGTTTTAATTATATAATTTTAGGCAGAGAGGACTGGACTCTCTATAACGTGGATTTTGCCTCTGATACTCAAAGCAATTTCAGATTGTGCTCAATTAAAACAGTTTGATATAATGTGGCTGTTCTAAATTGAAAGGCAATACCAAGTATTTTGGAAATTAATCTGAAATGTGTTTTCCAGGAAGGAAAAACAAATACACTTACAGCTCCTGTGTTTATACCAGGACCTGCACATCAAAGTAAATCACACTTGTTTTCATGCCTTCTTTGTAAACCTGGGTACAAAAGCAGGTTTAAAAAAGAGCTAGCAAACCACTCATCTTTCCAAAGGAAAAAGGCACAGCACCAGAACAGGGATTAACTTTACAGGCATGCACTGCTTGCAGTCGTGACCAGCTCATGAGTTCTGCTGTCTGTGATGCTTTGGTATTTACAGAGAGATCTACCTCTACCAAGAGTGAGGTTCTGCAAAACTACCAACTGGCTTTTCCTCAGCATTTGTTTTTTCAAAGTAGATCAGTTCTCAGATCTATTTTTAGAGGCTGAACCTGCGGCTGGTTTTGCAGACTGAAGTTTGTGGTATGTGGCTGGATAATAAACTAGAAAGGTATCTTAAGTTGGTATTTTTGTTGGATCCTTTGTATATTGTAGCCTTTTGCTCCTACCCTTTGTTCTTGGATACAACTGCGAATTCCCATGACACTTGTGATTATATGGGGCTTTTTTCAGGCACAGTGCCAGCATAAGTCCTTTCTGCCATGTGTTAACCTACAGTTGTGTCGCCACAAAAGCCCATATGGCACTCATCCGCATATGCCACTAGGAACAGATACAGCTGAAGTAGGAAAGCATTTTTCTTGGTTGGGAAGTTTCAAAATGTATTGAATTTTTTTTTTTTTCAAATTAAATATCACAAACATTCTTGTTACTTCCCCCCATCCCTCAGGTAGTAGGTAGAATTAACGGTTAAAGTGGAACAGATGGGTATCCGGTGTGTGTATACAGCTACTTTTATATGTATTTATGTGTGTGTATAATAATCAGGGTAGAATGGTGTTCATTGTGTTTGGGGTTTTTTTATCCTGAATAGCTTAGAGAAAATCTCATTTGCTTACTATGGTTCAAGTTGAATCCTCATGTGTTCTGTGTAAGGTGATACTCTTTAAGGCATTGAATACTTCATATCACATAGGTAACCAAATTTTTGAGCTGAAGATAATGCATCTGCTTTTTATTGTATCAGCTGGTCTGTAAACATTGGGATAACTTTACTGTGTAGGATTTTTTATTTTAAAATCCTTTTTTAAGGTTCTGTTTTGTTCACTTAATATAATTATTGTTTCTGAAGGTTGTATGTAATTCTGTATGTTTGAGTGTTAAAAATGATGAAAGTAGAAATGTGGCTTTGAATTTGAAGTTGGTACTGACAGCTTCCCTTCTGAGCCCTCTTTGGTGTCCCATTGGTTTGAGTAGGAGGTGAATGCTGTCATATGTTTGTAGTTTGTATAACAGTGCAAACATCACGTGAACTAAAGTGATTGCTTTGACATGGCAAAATATGGCTGTAACAAATCATTAAAGACAGTGTGCTTTAGCTGTAGGGAGCTATGCTGTGGATTTGCCTCAAAATTGTTGGGTCAGCTGTACAAATCTCTTTCAGTATAAATGGGAGAGCACCATCTCTGGAATTCTGCCTCGGTTGCTTGACCTTATTTCATTCAAGTCAGTGGAAAAGCCACTGGCCCATAATACATTTTCCATTGACTGAGATGGGCTTGTCCATCAAATCAAAACTTGCGTTTGGATCTCTAAGAATACAGAGCCTAAATCTACCACAAAGGTAATAAACAGAGTTTCTGTTGGTAATGTATTCATCAGGAGGAATTTTTGAACTAGAAAGATCCAAATTTCACATTAGGTTATCTATATTTATTTGTATCTTTTATAGAATAACTTGAGTTGGGAGGGACCTCTGGTTGGAAGGGACCTCTGGTCATCATGTAACCTGTTACCTGGGTAATGCACTGCAGTAAAAAATGCTTGTATGACCAAGCTGTTGTATGAATAGCAAGATGACATGTTTCACATCAAACTACGGTGCTTCAACAAGTTAACTTTTTTTCTGAACACTGAGACTATTTTGGATGATCTCTTCTGGAGAATACATTTTAAAATTCGTTTTAAAACAATTGAGAGAAATTGATACTTTGTAAAGTTACTTTGGTAAGATTAGTGGAGGATATTTGGCTAAATAACTATGATTTTTTGTATTTTTTGTGATTTTCTTGTAAATTATTTTTTGTATATAATTTTCTCTTTAGGATATGGTTGTACAAGCTCTTAGACAAACTAACAACCGTAGTATAGAAGCTGCCATTGAATTTATAAGTAAAATGAGCTACCAGGATCCTCGTCGGGAACAGATGGTTGCAGCAGCAGCAAGACCTGTAAACGCAGGGATGAAACCACCAGGTAGGTGTATCCATGGTGACGCAGTAACTCACTGGGTGTATTCTTATAGGTGAAAAATAGAACATAGTAAATTTTGCCTTCATGTGCTCACAGTGCAACAGAGATGCTGAGATACAGGTTTTTTGCTTTTAAAAACAGCATTTTTGACATCTAATGTAATCCTTCTGAAAGACAGGTTCATTTTACATTAATTTCTTAAGCATTGTTTTATAGCTGCATGGTTTTATTACTGTGCGTAAACATTTTATACAAGGAATGGCATTCCTTGTATAAAGGATTTTGATAATTTTTGTCCCTTGTTGACGTGGTGCCTGTATTTTGTTCTGTGTCAGGTGCCATTTGGAAATAAATGCTGAGCATTGAATTCTCGTTTTAATTTTTTGTCTCTCTTCACACACACTCCCACACAACGGCACTCTCTGTGTGTATTTTTGTGTATATATATGTGTGTGTATTTATATATCATACAACTACAATATTTGTATTTTAGGATGTTATGTTTCAGGATCCCTGTCTGCTTAATTTCCTGTTTGGTTCCTGGTTTTGTTTGTATAGTTTTTAAGGCAGGCTTCATGTTCTTAGAGGTGTTGGAGGACAGACTGTGTCTTTACTAGCAGAGTCAGAATTTTGCCACTTGCCATTATTGCTTTCTTAACAGATGCTAGCACATTTTAATACAACTTGATGTCTTCTTTTTAGTAGCATACACCTAAACAAAGGGTAACTTTAAAATGCATCAGAAATACTGAACTTTTATTTGACTAAAGCTGGGTGCTGAGCTGCTAGCACTGGAGTTAGATTTTTAATTAACAATATAGGTAGGAGAAAAAATTAGTCAGGAGTAGCAAAGAACAGCATTATTTTCCTTTAGTCTGTTAAGCAGGATTAGTTGGTGCTTTTGTGAAGTTCGTAGGTAAATTCCACCATTTAGACACAATTTTCATTGTTACTTGCAAAAATACAGTAATTAACACATTCTTTTAGTGAGCATAGAGTGATTTTCAGCAGTTAGACTACTGTATGTGTTTGTATATATCTTAGTGTTAACATTGTAAAAACCACAGTAAGACTGCCTGCACTATCAGTTCCTTGTATATTTTGTTTATATGATGCAAAATAGCATCTGTGAAGTAAATATATAACAGGGTTTTGCTCTGTAAGTTTTGCATTCATACGGTTTTAATTCCTGCCTCTCTATCTACAACACTTTTACTCAAAAAGATACAACTTTTAAAATTGAAGTAGTTAGTCAAATTCTGCATGCAGGGAATATAACATGCGGGGACGATCTATATGCATGCAAGGGTGCAAGCCTTGATTTTACAGCATTCAGTTAAATTTTAGTTTAAGAACACTAAGTCTTTTGGAAGTGTTCACTGGAAGGGATAGCAACAACATTTTTTTCCATGCTGTTACTTTTTTTTGCATTTGTGCTGGACATTCTGAGAGTTTCTTGTACATGTGATTAAAAATGTATTGTGTGCCTAATAATTCTGCATGTTACCAATTTTTCAATTAAATTTTGCATTTTTACTGAAGGAAAATGTATTTTCAGGAGAGTGATTTCTAAAAAATCACTTTCTGGTATTACGGTTTCAATGCCTTTTTTTTTTCTCTTATATGTGCACTGAGTATATTACCATGCAATGCTGTGTATTACTAGAGAAAGTTTTCATGTGAAGTACAGTGGGTTATATTGTGTCAGAGAATTCAAGTCCTGTTTCTGTAGTAATTGATGCAGAAGAACGAAATATTCAAAGCAGTAAATAGGAGTAAGTTCTAATAATGTAAATGCTGTGTTTTCTTCTCGTGGAAGCAGGGGCTGTCCAGCAGCCAGTTAACCGCAAGCAGAGCTGGAAGGGATCTAAGGAGTCCTTGGTCCCTCAGCGGCACGGCCCTTCCCTGGGAGAGGGTGTTGTTTATCGCTCAGAAAGTCCCAGCTCCCAACCTGATGTAGGAAGGCCGTTATCTGGATCTGGCATTGCGGCATTTGCTCAGGCTCATCCCGGCAATGGACAAAGAGTGAATCCCCCACCTCTACCACAGATAAGGAGTGTCACTCCTCCTCCTCCACCTCCTCGGGGGCAGACTCCCCCTCCAAGGGGCACTACTCCTCCACCTCCTTCCTGGGAGCCAAATTCTCAAACAAAGCGGTACTCTGGAAACATGGAATACGTGATCTCCCGTATTTCTCCAGTGCCACCAGGAGCATGGCAGGATGGTTATCCACCTCCACCTATGAATCCTCCTCCTATGAATTCATCCACACAGGGTCAGAGAGGCATGAGTGCTGTCCCCATTGGCAGGCAACCAATAATCATGCAGAGTTCTGCCAACAGCAAATTTAGTTTTCCCTCAGGAAGAGCTGGAATGCAAAATGGGAATTGTCAGGCAGAATTCATAGTTCACCAGAATGTGGTGTCTGGGAATTCAGTGAGTCGCCAGCCACCCCCGTACCCAGTGAATCCAACTAACAGGCAGAGTCCCACAGCACTACAGATGCAGGCAGGAGGATCTGCTCCTCCTTCAGCATACACCAATGGGAATCTTCCTCAGGCAATAATGGTGCCAAACAGAAATAGTCACAACCTTGAACTTTACAACACAAGTGTAGCTGGAATACCTGCATCCTGGTCACAGCCTTCCCCTGTGCAGCCGCAGTCGTCTCCAGGCAATGGGCATGACATGCCTACATGGCAGCCCAGTGTTCCCATGCGGTCAAACTCCTTCAACAACCATCACGGCAGCAGGCAGAGTCACTCTGGCAGCTCCCAGCCTTCAGCCACCACCGTGACAGCCATAACACCAGCTCCCATTCAGCAACCAGTGAAAAGCATGCGAGTCTTGAAACCAGAGCTACAGACTGCCTTGGCACCCACTCACCCTTCTTGGATGCCGCAGCCCGTGCAGACTGTTCAGACCATTCCCTTCTCCGACAGTCCCTCTACAAATATGGCAGTTATGTCTCCTGTTGCGGAGGCTCCAAATTACCAGGGTCCCCCACCACCTTACCCGAAACACTTGTTACATCAGAATCCTTCTGTCAATCTGTATGAGGCAGGACCCAAGCTCAACAAGGAGGAGCCGCCTCCTTTATCCAGAGAGGATGAGAATGAAAAGAATTACGAATGTGTTGATTCAACAGATAAAGAAAAGAAACAAATTACAACCTCGCCTGTTCCTGTTCGAAAAAACAAGAAAGATGAGGAAAGAAGAGAGTCTCGCATTCAAAGTTATTCCCCTCAAGCCTTTAAATTCTTCATGGAACAGCATGTGGAGAATATACTCAAGTCACACCAGCAGCGTTTGCATCGGAAAAAACAACTAGAGAATGAAATGATGCGGGTAAACTCTTCCTTTTTTCTAAATCTATGACTAAACTGTTCCTGTATTAATTTTATGAGAGATGTCTTAATTGTAGAATTAAATAGCACAGATAAGTAGAACATTTTGGTACACTGTGGTATTGAAGTCTATTTTTAATCTTAGTATTTATGTGGCAAGTTTCTTCCTTGTCTTGTTTACCTATTTAATTTTCTTCTTAGAAATTGATTTTCAATTAAGGTTTTTGCATGTCTAAATGTAATTTTTATGGCCTACATACAGTAAGGCAGCAGAAGCAAAATAATTGTTTCATGAACTGAGCTGTAGCTATATGACTCATAGCTTTTTGTTATGGGTTCTATTTAATCCTGATTTTTGAGTTATATGCAATATTTTAATGATTTAAAAAAATATTTCTCTTTTTTTAAATGCATACTGCAGGTATAAGCAAAGTGGGGACAAGTGGCAGGCTGGTTAGTGCACTAATATAGTCACCCAGTGATATTTTTTACATTCTGCAGTTTGTTACCAGTAGGGATAATTTTTTAAAGTTCAAATTAAAAAAAAAAAAAACTTTTAAAGGTTATTTGGGGTTTTTTTTAGAATGAAAGAGACATGCTGTTTTTTGTGTAATTATTTTGTAATCCATGCTGTAAATGTATCTGTTTAAACAAGAGCAATCGTAGGGCATAATTATTAAAAAAAAAAAGTGAAATCAACTGTTTTGTGCCTACATGGAGTCAGTGGTCTATTTCTGGTATTTCAGTGTTCTGTTAAACCAAATCAAAAGGGTGAAAACTGGAGCTGACATAAACATATGTCATTTCAAAAGAGAAAATAGTGAGAAGTAGTGAAACGAAGATTTGCAGAAAGGTGAAATTGAGATGTGTCACATATATATATTTCTTAACAATTGTAGTTGAAGGTTTGACATAAGTATGATGTACCTTTTTATTTATTCTATGAGAGTGTGTATTTGGGTTATGCCACCTTCTTGACATGCTGTTTTTTAAATCTGTGTTTTCTTACTCTGAAAATTCTTACTGTAAGCTGTAGTCTTTTGTTAGTGTTTGTTTAATCACGAATATGTAAATATTAGCAAGATTTCATCCTGAAACTCTTACTAGATCTTTATTCTTAGTCTTCTCTCTTTCCTTTTCCACTTCACTAACAGCTGATTTAAACTGTTAAGGTGTGGGAAGCTTTCCTGAACTCTGTAGCCTCCATCCCTGTGTAGACAAGTAAGATTCTGAAGCAACAGTGTTTCTTAAGAATAGCATGATCCCTTTTCAGAGGGCTTTGCATGCAATCCTGCATCAAAATTAAGCATGAATTTATTTTGGCTATATTTGAGTACTTAAATGTAAGACTATGATTAATGTTGATTTGCAAACTTCACTTTCCCTTCTTACCGTGTTGTGTTCTGTAGTCTCTCAGAATAAGTATTACTTATATGAAAGCGCTGATACAACTTTTCTTGATATTTTTCTTGTGCATTTAAAGCACCTTAAGTAGGGGTATTTTATAATATTTATAATGTTTATGCTAGATTTTTAATAGTTTATGCTAGATTTAAAGCTGGGATGTTTAATTACAGGCTGAAGGGTGGAAGATGGGATATTATGCTTCAGCAGGCCTCTTTCATAAGCATACAGGAGAGGAATGCCACAACAATAGAGTATATTTTGGGTCTTCATGAGAAGGAGAAAGGAAAACACACTATTTATTTTCAGAACGTTTTAAGAAGATTAAGCAAGCTTTGAATTCCTTCTTTTCTCCCCTTTGAATTTGCTAAGAAAAAAACCCAAAATGCATCCCTATGAAGATGAAGATACCTACTTTCACAGGATATGAATGTGAAATATGTGACATATTTCTATGCTGTCAAGTTATCTAGGAGTGGAGTAGTCAAAAATGTTTGATTTAGATGTGTGAATTTGGCCAAGAGTTATAATAGGTGTCTTTCCTGCAAAGAGAAACTGAAGTCATCCTTTAAGGCAGAGCAAGATGAGGAAGGAGCAAATTGTGTGATGATAGCAAGTGAGGAAACTCTGGTGTCTGGCATTTTTCTAGAAATATTTGGAGATATATGTGCAGAAAAGTTTGTGCAGCTGACAGCTTGTTAATTTTTGGTAAATGCTGAAGCTAAGGAGAGTTCTAGGGAAAATACAGCAATTCAGAGAGAGGGTTTGTGGTTAACATTTGGTTTAGTGGATGACATAGGGAAAAATGAAGGTGGATTGAGGGAAGAGATGACAAATTGCAGTACTTGGGCTAGTCTTTTACAATAAATCTGTTAGGATGCAAGACCTAGAGAGCAAGTAGAAGAAAGCAAAGCTACAAGGGTTTTGGAAACTCTTCTTTGTATATCTTGCAGTGATTAACAACTGTATTGAGTCTCACTCCTAGGGGGTTATTGCCATCTATGTTTTATTCATTGCTACCTTTGTCAGTGATGGGTGAGGTTCAGGTTGTGGCAAGTTGGTCTGTACTGAGGCAAGCTTTAGGGTTCAGATGGGCCTTGAGAAGGTGATCCACCATTGTTTGAACAGGCTTAGGTCTTCAGTTGTCTTCTTGACATTTGTAAGTCTTAAAAAAATCCTTCCTTCTCTGTTGAAGTGTGCCTTAAGCCTGTTCATTCATAGAAAAATTAAGATGTTTCTGTCTTGGAAGACAGTACGCAGATATTCCCACAATAAGACAATTTTTTGGTTCAAAAATTTGGTTGAACCTATTTCCCACACCAGTCTTGAAACTACTGCTACCCAGTCCTAACTACCACCTGACGTCTACAAAAAATTTTGTCTCAAACTTGAGACCACCTTCCCTATTTAAATCTTACCAAATTCGTATTCCTTATGAAGTTCATTTGCATTTTGTATGCATTTTCCTAATTGCATCTCCTTTAGATCCATTTTTGCTGTGATGCCTGTAAGAAATTTTCTAACACTATTTTCCTTACTAGGTGACATATAGTAACTTGTGAAAGCATTTTTAAGATACTGAATGATATCTAATTGATATTTTCTCTCACCTTTTTTCTCAGTCACATCTATTATATTTTGTTTCAAGTTATGTTGGAAGTCAGGCAAGGCCAAAGTTGTCTATTAACATACAGTCTATACAGGCCTAGACTTAGTTACTTAGTCCTATTGATGGTCCTGGGTACTGCTGTGCGCACAGTATGTCAAATATTTAAGCTTTAAAGAGATGGAAGCAGCAAGATTTGGTCTCAAGAATTGATAAGATGTGACAATAAGAAATGGAAAGCTTTTAGAATAGTACTTGAATACAGTTGTGATGTTTGCAGGGATTCAGTGTGGCCATGTTTGAGTTTATGATCAACATGTCCATGAAAAAATAAGGAAATGTGCTACAGGTTGAACTTGGAAATCATTGCTGTGGGATGGTGATTTCGAGCCAGGTAGGCAGATAAAATAATTGAGATGCTATGAGAAAGGGAGCATATACTAATTTGAAAATGCTGTCAGAAAACAAGGAATGAACATCAAGCTGTGTAGGGATAGTGTCACAGAGAAAAAATACAAAAAAATTGAAGACAGATTCTATTCACATTAAAACAAAAAAAAGAAGGCTTATTCTAATTCCAGGCCATGAAATTTGCCAAGAGAAATGGCACCAAAATTGAATGGGACTCTAAGGGAATTGAAACCAGCAAAAATACACCAGGAGGCACCCAGGTTGGGGTACAATGAGAATGATCAATATGGTTCTTGTAGATAAGGGTGTCCACGCTGTAGGTGATGAGTTGTGTGTGGCCTGTGAGTGTTTCAGCTGTCAGAACATTGGTGGCATTGGCTCAAACACCAGGGATGTTCAGTTAAGATAGGGATTTGTACACAGATGGGAGCCAAGAAAAGATACTGTGGGGAGGAGCGAGCCACTTCAAAGGAAAGTACTCTGCTCAGCTGCTTGGTATGCAGAGTGGAGAGCAGTGGTGAGAGTGCGAGCAAAGTCCTGTTAGAAAGGGATGGGTTGTGTGATAAGAGGGAATATCAGGTCCAGGCTTGTGGCAGAGGCACTGGCTTGGTGTGGGCGGGCAATAGGAAGCAGTGCCAGTAGGATCTGTTTTGGGTAGCTACACGTGGAAGCGTGAGAGTGAGAGACTGAGAAGGAGTGCATATTCCCTCCTGCAGCTGGAATTCTAGAGCATGGTCAGTTCAGTGACTTCTGCTCCAGCTAGTCTGCCTTCCCCATGGCAGCTCCTTAGCCCTCAGCAACTTAGAGCTCCTAGACATGTCTTGGCTTTCTTGAACCCTGTAAAGAGAATTGGGGAGAGAGCTGATGCACGCTGTTACTCAGATAACATTATTTGCAGTGGTTTTTACCAGTAATTTGTAAATTACATTTCTTAAGAATGTAGTAGTCCCTTCTCAAGAACCTCCTGGTGCATGGCACCTTGTGCATTTTGCTGTTGAAAATGATCACATTTAAGTTTTTTATCACTCCTATATGTTTTCATAGAATCCTAATGTGTAAATTAAAACAAAACCAAACCCCTTTAAGTATTATTTCTTGTGCTGTGTATACGTATTTGGTTTGCTTTGCCTAAGCCTTGTAATTAATTATGAGAAGATCACCAAGGATTAAGAGTACTGTTCACTCTTCACATTTGACTCTGTTTGCTGCACAGGTTGGATTGTCACCAGAAGCCCGGGATCAAATGAGGAAAATGTTGTGCCAGAAAGAGTCAAATTACATTCGGCTAAGAAGAGCTAAAATGGATAAGTCAATGTTTGTAAAAATTAAAACCCTGGGAGTTGGTGCGTTTGGAGAAGTTTGCCTAGCAAGAAAGGTGGATACTAATGCTCTGTATGCAACAAAGACTCTGAGGAAAAAAGACGTCTTGCTTAGAAACCAAGTTGCTCATGTTAAAGCTGAGCGGGATATCCTTGCCGAAGCTGATAATGAATGGGTGGTTCGCCTGTACTATTCATTCCAAGATAAGGACAATTTGTACTTTGTAATGGACTACATTCCAGGAGGTGATATGATGAGTCTCCTAATTAGAATGGGTGTCTTTCCAGAAAATCTGGCACGGTTCTACACAGCAGAACTGACGTGCGCAGTTGAGAGTGTTCATAAAATGGGCTTCATCCACAGAGATATTAAACCTGACAATATCTTGATAGACCGTGATGGTCATATCAAATTGACTGACTTCGGGCTCTGTACTGGTTTTCGATGGACCCATGACTCAAAATACTACCAGAGCGGTAAGAGAAATACAAGTATTCTTTACAAGGAATTAAGTGGTAAATGAGTAGAAAGATGACTGTGCTTTTTCCTTTATGAGAAGGTTTAAGTAGGCTTTTAAAAATCCTACTTGATTACTTAAAACAACAGCTGAAGAAAAAGTTGGAGCAAAAGAGAAGTCACAGTTCTGTGAGTGGTAAAATACAGATTATCTGATAACTTGATTTTAGTTTTCAAAAATAAAAACATACTTTCAAAAACAAGTTTTAAATTACTTTTGATTAATTTTTATCAAAATATCATGTATCTTAGGCCAGACTGTTACACAGTCTCTGGTGAGAAGATAGAGATTTAAAATCTGATTTTATTTTTTGATGATTTAAATGTTAGAGGTTTTATGTTTACATAAGTGTAAAAATAATATACACCTTTACCCCCAGTGTGGTTATGTGAAGAAAAATCTGAAAAGTATTGAGATTGGTATTTTCTCATAGTTATGTCAAAAATTAGCTTAAAAAAATTCTGTCCTCACAGGTTGGTATTTTATATCATAAACAAAAATCAACATGCTGATGTTGATTTCTCTTTTAACTCTCAGGTTGAGTGTTGAAACTGAAACAGATTCTGTCTTGTAACACAAAATGTTAACGGATAAAGAAAATTTCATATTAGATAAGAACTATAAAGTAATCGTCCTCAATTTTGCCATCCTTGTCACTCCATGGCAGGTGATCATGCCCGTCAGGACAGTATGGATTTCAGCAGTGAGTGGGGTGACCCAGCGAACTGCAGGTGCGGGGATCGGCTGAAGCCGCTGGAGCGCAGGGCTGCACGGCAGCACCAGCGCTGCCTGGCCCATTCCCTGGTGGGCACACCCAACTATATTGCACCAGAAGTGTTGTTACGAACAGGTAATGAATGCATTTTTGTACTGCAGTCTCGCTGCAAAGTAACTGGTATTCAGGTGTCCTGCTTTACCTTTCCTACACTGCTGCTTTTCCCAAGGATGCGATATTTTAACAAAAAAATAAATAGTTGTTAATATGGAAATCTTACATAAGTATTGAAGAGAATTCTCTTGTGAACTTTTTTATTCTTAGAAATTCAAGATTAAAATTATACGAAGGCTTGACTACCTTATTTGAACTTTATTTCAGGTTACACACAGTTGTGTGACTGGTGGAGTGTTGGAGTAATTCTCTTTGAGATGCTAGTGGGGCAGCCTCCATTCCTGGCACAAACACCACTAGAAACACAAATGAAGGTAACTTTAAAAGTCTGGTATTAACAGTCTGAAAAAGGCTTGACATAGTCTTTCTAATTCGTAATGGAAACAAAGGTGATGTTTGAGAGCACTGCCTGTTCAAGCATGTTATAAACTAAGGAGATTTTAAACTTTATGCTACTGTGGAGGTGCACTTAATTTATAAACGGATTTCTAGAATCACATTCATAACTTTTATCTGGTCATACAGTAAACATGCCAACTAAAAATCACGTCACATCTCAGCCTTTCACTTTTTGTATCAGTTCCAGTTATTATTTCCACTTTCTTTTCTTCTCCTCTTCCAGTATCTGGGTGTTCTTTTAGCACCACTTTGCTTCCATGCCTGCTTGCCTGCAGAGGATTTCCTTTGGTGATGTAACTGCAGGTGCTTAGCATGGGAGTGTGGAGGAGCAGCAGATGACTGCCTGCTCAGGGCTACTGTCAGCTCAGAGCCTTTGGTCCTTTCCTTCCTGAGCCCCTGCTGTTTCAGAAAAGCATCAGAAGACAAAGTCTTCTGCAGATGTCATTTTTGCAAAATTGCATTCAGTTGGCTCAAATGTAGTGCAGTGTTGATTTTTTTTTTTGAAACTTGAAATGTGTTAGTCTTTACAGTTCATCATATAATTCATCTGCCTCACCTTTCTAGGATTATAAATCATGTGCCTAATCTCAGGTTCCAGGTGCTGGATTTTATGGTATCTTTGTTGTTATATAGCAGGGGTAGTCCATACCAGACTGGTTTAGATTTGGAATGTGAATAAACTTTACCTGGATTTTGCCAGATTTCCAGACAAAATATTCCTTGTGTTTCTGAAAGAGCAGCTTCTTGTTTTCCCCTCTACTGTGAAAAACCTTAGATGTATTGAATTATTGCTTTGTGGTCATTTGTTTTGTTGTTTTAATGTGTTGTTTCCTTTTTATGAAATTATAAATAAATAATACATCTTTTTGCTTTTAAGGTTATCAACTGGCAAACTGCACTTCATATTCCACCTCAGGCTAAATTGACTCCAGAGGCCTCTGACCTTATTATTAAACTCTGCCGAGGGCCAGAAGATCGTTTAGGCAAAAATGGTGCAGATGAAATAAAAGCTCATCCATTTTTCAAAACAATTGATTTTTCAAGTGATCTACGGCGACAGTCTGCTTTCTACATTCCCAAAATTGCTCATCCTACGGACACATCAAACTTTGATCCTGTTGATCCAGATAAATTGTGGAGTGATGATGATAAGGAGGGGAACAGAAATGATACCCTTAATGGGTGGTACAAAAATGGAAAACACCCTGAACATGCTTTTTATGAGTTTACCTTCCGAAGGTTTTTTGATGACAATGGCTACCCATACAACAATCCAAAGCCCATTGAGTATGAGTATGGTAGTCCCCAAAACTCAGAACAGCAGTCAGATGATGATGATGATGATGAACAGGCAGGTAGAGGAGTTCAGAGTCGTGATCTGGTTTATGTTTAGTAGAGGAATAAAGGTCAAAAATGAAATAATCAATTTTGCAGCTATAGCTTTTGAAAAGTCTCTTCTTTGAAGAGAATTGAAAGAATTTTTTTTTAAATGCTAAAAAATAATTTCTTCACTTTCCCTTTTTGTACATTTTGTTTCCCCAGAATACAGGGAAATCCTTCTCAAAAATTAATTTATTCCAGTGATGTTAATTGTTTAATTTAGAAAGGTTTGATGTTAGGTAAAAAAAGTATCACTTGCATATTGTTATTGGTCCTCTGTACTCTAAGTACTCAAAATAGGAAATAGTGATTTTTTTTTTTTCCCCCCCTAAGATGATGCCTGGTATCTATTTGTACATATGTTAAATAATTTTAGAGAACAAATCTCTGCTTCAGAATTTTTAATCACAGTTTTTCCATGCATTGACCAAATATAAAACCTGCTTTACACTAATGAAGTTCTCTGATACATTTCTGGAGAGAAAAAAAAAAAAAGGCTGCTGTACCCTCACTTCTCACTGTATTTAGCCTTATTATTCACAGTGTTGGAAAAACAGCCACCTATCTGGTGAAACGTTTCCAGCTGCTGTGGGAGTGGCCTAGTTCTCAGCTTTGAAACAAGGAAGTGTCAATCTTGGCTATAGTATGATCGTAAGATAAAGCATTAGAACTAGTATTTTATTAAACAGTAATTGGATTTCATATTAGTAACACTGTAGCATGTGACTGGTACTCTCAAAGCTGGGCTGCTCACTCAGAAACAACTTAATTGTCTCCTGTCATCAGTTCTCCTATAGATGTAAGAGGAAAAGAAGCTTTAGAAACAACACTTTCTGAAATCTAGTTTAACTTTCTGACTACAACCAAACTGTAAAGTGTGTACAGTGCTGCTTTAGTTGGAATTTTTAGTTTGAAAAATAAATTTTAGAGTAGTGTCTTTATGATAAATTTGAGATAGTAATGGGAAAAGATTATAAATTATGACTTTTGAGACTTGTTGTGGAGACCCGTTTCCCTTGGCTGGAACAGTTTTCCACCTGGTTACACAGGTAGTGAGGAGAAGAGCTGTACATGGGATCTGTCTGAGCTGGCAGTACAGTTTCAATGCTCTGTCTTTCACAGCCTGGTTCAGAACAGAATTAGGAACTTAGAGCTGTGCCTGCTGCCTTCTGCATTACTGATTCCATAATTTCCAGCAGTAGATGATCAGGTATCTCCTAGGGTCTCATGGTGGGAGGCTACTGAGCCTGTTGAGGTTACGTGGAGCAGAGATGGGAGCATCACTAAGCAGCTTCACTGAGACAAGACCAGGAGTTAGAGTTGAGAGGCAGAAAGAATTATGTTTTTGTCTCTATCCTTCTTTTTCCTAAAATTAACACAGTGGTAAAAAAAAAATGCACTATTTTTAGTAAAGTTCATGTCTTTTGAAGCATTTCTTCTTCCTTGGAATTGAATTCCAATGGATAATCTAATAACATGCATGTAAGCATTACTGCTTTCCCAAATTATTATCTGTGCCATTGCACTGGCATTGCAACTGTCTAATCATGAAATTGGTGTTCATACCTGTTCTTGCAGCAAACATCAGTTACTAGTTTACTTTTCTCACCAAGCTGGTTTGTTTGCTTGTGGCCATTTGTTCTCTTTCTGTGCTCCGGTCCAGTGTCTTTCTTTGTGCCAGTGCAACTGTCTGTAGTACTGTCCTAAATACTGGATCAGCGGAGAAAGTGCTTGTTGGTTAGCATTTGGAGCTTCCTTTCTTGTAAGTGTGGTCATTTGAGTGATCCAGTTTCTAGTGTGGTCCAAAAATTACTTACCTTGACATAACTGAGGAACTGCAGCAGGTTAGCAGTGAGAAACTTCTTAAACATTGTCACAGAAGAAAACGTTTGTGGAAGTTCACCCCTCTACTGTGAAGTGTTTATCATGGTTAGAAAATGGTTATGAGAAGTTGTTTTCTCAAGCAAGTAGTTAGTTGCTTTCTATAATGAAAATGAATTTGCAGCTTAGTAAAACAATTCCTGTTCTGCCTTTTCCACAGCTGTTGAAATAGAGTAGCTTTTAAGATTAATTTCATTTAGCTTAAATATTATAAAATGGCTGCAGTGCGTAACTACTCCATTTTATATATTATGTAAAAAAGATTGCTTTTCATGTAAATAAACTTTAAAGATTATCCTCCCTCACAGTAAGTATCCCAGTAAAACTGGTCTATTTGTCTTGGAGTAAAGTATAATATATTACTGGTTAAAGGTAATTTAATCAAGCCTGCCTCACCATTTGTGAAGTGTGCAGAGAAAATAATGTCAATTCATGAAACTGACTCTTAAAATTGCCTTTTCATCTGAGTATATCTTTCCTCTGCCTGCATTATACAATGGGGTGTTCCTGTTTAATACTATTACTGATCTTAGGCAATTTAAAATTAATTTTTTAAAAGGGTAGAAAAGTGTCCTGTAAAGGCACCATTGGTCTAAAAAGTGAAACCAGTTGCTTTTATTAAAGGAAATTATTGATTCTTTTAAGGACATGTGCAAGTACTGAAATACTAAATACTCTTTTGCCTTTTTAAACAAATACAGGAAGTGCTCACATCTTTAGAAGTTGGTAGATGATTCTGGGATTTTCTAATGTAATGTGTTAGAAGCTGTAATGTACCTTGTTTGAATTTTGCCACCTATATGCTGCAGTATTATGTATTTCCTTGCAAAAAGTGCAGTTTGTTACAGTCCAGGTTCTCCTCTGAGAAAGTTACACATGAATGTTGTCACAACTCTCCAGCACGCTCTGCCTTACCCATGTTTTGAAACTTGACGTTTCATACATATATTCAGAGTCTATTGAGATTCTTCATAGTTGCTGCTTAAAACATGGGTGTTTCACTGGTGACCTATGATGGGGATTGGTTTGTACAGGCAGTGGAGAAGGGAGGCTCCTAGCCAGCAGCTGTGGAATTCTGCAGTAAGTTTTAGTTCAGGTTACTTTTACTTTGTAAAGCATAAAAACAAGTTTCTCTTCTATGTGCCCTTGTATACATATTAATTGTATTTATAAAATGTTCTATAATCCTATAACTGTACTGTAAATACTATTTGATATTCAGTGGCATTCTATCCTCGGGCAGGCCCTCTTGCTGTATCTTTTCTATCCTTGATTTGTAATAGAATCTATAGAATATATGGCTAGAAAGTCTCTTTGAGACTGATGTATCTTCCGCTGTTGCAAAGCTGTGAGTGGGAATGATTTATTTAGACTCCTTTTAATATTATTCATCTGATAGGCAGTGCAGTGGGTGGGTTCTTAGATGATGCTGCTGTCACTGAAGATACTATTAGGCTTTTGTTTCAGATGTGGGTATTTCAGATCAGACCTTTAAATCTGTTTGCTTTATTTCAACCAAAGCAAAAAGATATTGAATTGGGTCAATGTCGTAGTAAAATGTTTGAATGCCTTAAGATGCTCATGATAAAGGCATTATTCAAGTTTACTGATTTATATATATCTATATAGATATATATAGACCTATTCCATGTGTGTATATGTATATATAATGTCTTTTTTGTATTATAAGACTGTCAGTTCTTTTGGATTCTCCAATTAAATACATAGACCATCCCACAACTCTGCTTAAGCGGATCGTTCATTTTTTTTGCGTCTAGCTAGTAAACTTAACAATCTTGCATTATCTCATGGCCGTAGTAAGTTATTCACTGGTCTTTTGAGTATTCTTTACTTGTCTCGATCATGACCTGGGCATCCCCTTTTTCCAGGTCTCTGCATCCCTGCAATCCAGCTACATGTGTGGCATGTGATCTCTGAATGCCCCTTGGTACATCTGGGTCTTAGAGTGTTATGGGGTGATGGCTTGGACCATGATCTCCAAGTCCCCTGATGTTCATATGAAAAGAATGTGCATCTTTGCTGACTTTCCCAATAGTTACACTGGAGCATCCATCCTCTTTGTGCAGGAGTGCCAGGTTTCCAGTCTGTCAGTGCCCAGCAGTTGAGGACTGGAGGCTTCCTTGCCCCTGCTGACTGAACACACAGCATGTGTTTGACCTGGGGATGGGATGTGAGTGGGTGGTTGCACTGACACCTTCTTAAAAGTTACTTCAGAATAAGAGAAAGGCTGCTCACAAGAGCTGGAATTCTAACTGAATTATTGGGTACTGGTAGTCGGTGACATTCCTGACTTACAGAAACTGTTTCTGTTTTCTCAGAATCGGTTTCTGTAGTGTAACACTTCATGGAGTAATAAACCCCACACTGAATCTTTATAAGAAGTGAAAATCACATTCTTACTTTCGCTATTCAAATACGAAATGTAAACGCTAGTTGCCCAAATACATTTATTTTTCTGTCCTCCTTCACTTCCCTCTTCTACAAGTCCCCTTTATGCTGCAACAGCTCTACTGTTCAACAATAAAATGGCACAAATGTAACAGCAGAAATGCTATTGTACTTGGCTGTCACCTCATGTTCGTAACCTGTTCTCAAAAGTATGTATTTTGATGTTCAAGTGTTCAGTTTGATGGTGTTCTTTCCATGTCCTCTGCTGGCTCTTTCATCAAAATAAGTAAATCTTATGAATTACTATTATTATTTTTACTATTTACGATACATTATGTATCATGAAGCTGTTCCTTAAGAGGACAATGTATCACAGCTTTCATCTGTATTTGTCTTTGTGAAAATCCCCTTCTTTAGGTGCACATCTCAAAGTGCTAATGCAGAAACTAGTGTGTTATTGGAGAGACTGAATTATATCCTAATTCTTCTACATTTGGGGAGGGGATTGTGGAAGTACAGCACTATTTTTTATTTATTAGCCCACCTACAAAGGGGAGAAGGGAAATTCCTCCAGCTCTCATCAACCAAGTGATGTGATAGGCTTAAAATTTTAGAAACTCAGCAGCAGCTTTCTGTGTCTTTACAGCTGAAGTAATGTAGGAATGATTACTTTAAATGTAGACAACTTGTTAAAGGGATAGACTAGAAGTGCCAGTTTAAGAATGGGTGGAAATACAAGAACTAGACGAGTAAGAATGGATGTGATCTACAATTAGAGGATGACATACTGCTGTGGGGGTTCGGAGTTCACCCTGAAGGACTATCATAAACCTCCTGCATTGTGCCCAGCCTTTAGATCCTATTTGTTGCTAAGCAGCTGAGTCTATTTAGACAGGTGATGAGGTACTCCTCCATCAGGACACTCAAGGGCAGTTTCCTGGTCTGACTCCTCTCGGCAGCAGGTTTTCCTCAGATGCGTTTTCTTCCCCAGAACACCACCACCTGTGAGAGTTTGAAGAGGTGCAGACAAGTCACAAGCAAAGAACACGTAGATAAAAGTGGGTGCGTGCTATTCGCTCGGCAGAACTCACATTTGTGAGTTACGGAAATAGCCGAAGGAAGCCCTTCGACCACCACGGCAGGATCTCAGGTGGGTGCAGTGGGGCGGGCGAATTTGTGTTTATCACCTTCGAGTGACGAAGGCACAGACTCAGTTACGCACAAGCATTGGTGGTTCAGTGGTAGAATTCTCGCCTGCCACGCGGGAGGCCCGGGTTCGATTCCCGGCCAATGCAGTTGCACTTTTTTTTCCACATGGTTTCTCCCTGCCTTTTTAAAATTTTTTTTTCACTACTCCTTAAAATATAAAACCAAACCAGCTCTTCGCTTTTAGTAATAACTCTCAGACACCGACTCCTTGTCGGCCCCCCTGGGCGGACCTTCTCCCCCGTCCCACCAGGCTGGAAGTGACGCAGCCGGATTTGCCTTCAAAAATTGCCGGCGGCGGCGGGAGGAGGTGGCGGGTAGGGCCGGGGCGGGGCCAGTGCCGCTGGAGGAGGAAGGGGGCGGAAGGAGTGCAGGGCTCGTGGCTGTCGGGAG
>VZTI01005203.1:43369-107543 GCA_013397865.1 Struthidea cinerea | reverse complement strand
CGGGCCCGCCTGTCCCTGCGGCCCGGGGCGGGGGGCGATGGCCGCGCCCCGCGTGGCGGGGCCGCCCCGAGGGCTCCCGGGTACGGGCGGGCTCCGCTGCTCTGCCCCGCGGCCGGGGGGCGAGGGTCCGCGGTGGTGGCTGTCGCGACAGCGGTGCCCATGACCACGGAGCTCGGCGGTCTCATTATGCCAGGGCTGTGGCTCACACGTGCTCGGCGCCGCACGGGGCATCGCCGTCGGGGGCTGCCGCTGCCCGCAGGTTGTTCGGCCGGCGCTCCCGGCCCCCGCAGTCCGCCTGGGTGGGCTGCTGGCGCTGCCGGCACTGGCCCGGGTACGGAGCTCTGCTTCCTACTTCTCCCTTCACCCTCTACCTGCTTTGTTGCTTTTGGGGTTTTTTGTTAATGTGCAGTAGCCTGCGATGATGCAAGTTTTCCCTCCAGACAGAGGGAAGCTGCGGGCAGCAATTCCAGATATCTGTTCTGCCGCGGACCTCTCTAAGCTTCCAGAGAAATTTGTTAATTTAACATTGATCATCAAAAAGAATGCCAGCCCCCATGAAGTGGGGAGTAAGTAGCATGTTTAATAAAGTCTTCTGAAAGGCTTAGCCTGGAAAACATAAAATCATCCACTACCAGTGTATCTCTACCTAGTGATTGGGGTTTTTTTTGTTTGTTTGCACAAACGGCCAAGCATGCTTATGTCTGTGGCTGCTGGTGGTTCTTCTTTTGCTACCGTTACTGTTAAATACAGCAACGGAATGAGAACCATTTTGTTTAGTATCCAGTAAGTCTGGCAACTCTTCTTCCCAAGTAATTAACATAATCACTTGTCAATACCAGATGTTGGCCGCGGATGTTACGAGGAAAGGTGTTAAAGCTGGAAAGGAGCTCGGAGGTCATGCAGGCTATCATGTCTTCAGTAAAAACTGATTCCTGAAAGCTGTTACTTGGGATGTTTTTTTCTCATCTGGCTTGCCAAGAGAACTCTGCAAATATTACACAGTTGCTTTGATGTCAGAGCCTGTATAGTAGGCTGAAATAATGGAAACATGTGCGCTCTGCCAAAATTCAGGCTCTGGCTTAGTCCAGACATTAAGGTTGGAGCGAAGAACTCCTTGGAAGTATTTTCCATGTATGGCTCGTGCTGTTCTTCGAGTCAGCAGGTCCACCACAGTAATTGATACACTCCAGCGTTAATCTTCACTTCTCATCTCTGCATATCAATCTCTTCTTTTATTTTTTTAAAGTTTGGGGGACTTCTTTGTGTTACAGGATTGATGCAGTGTTCAGTTACTGTTTCCTGGATTCTAATGTATCACTGTGAGCAGAAATTACTTACAGTCATTCCTTATGCTGATTTCTTGAAGTCATTATGGAAAACATGAAGCATCCCCAGTGTTTTCAGTAACAGACTGTTATCTTTCAAATGAAATACAAAAATTGGTTCCAAACCTCATTCTCACAAGCTGTAGGGATCTTGAACTGTTGTTAGGTTCAACCCTTGCTGGACTTGGCTGTTCTGTACTCTAGAAATATTTGAGGTCCTTGGAGCAAATGATAAAATGTATTTTTTTACTAGAGATAGGTTGATTTCAGGGAACCTTATATACTCACAGCTAGTGTGAAGAGTGATTATTCTTGTTGTGAAGTGTGTGTGTTTGTACACAGTGAGGAATTAAACTGGCAAGACAAAGTGCTTAGATTATTTTCCTTATATCCTGTTCACAGTAAACTTTATGAGCTCTTTACTGTTTTCAGCGGCTGTTAGAACATAGATAACTACACTGGTCCATGATTCATGGAAAGGTCGTGGCTGATAAGTGCAGACCTGCTGCTTTGACATCCTGTTACGTGATAGCACCAAGTGTTTGTAAACACATGCGATATTGCTAACTATGTGTAAATACTTCAAAAATTATTGAGTAGTGCAGGATTAGTTTTGTGAGAGTTTTAATCCCTTCAGTTCTGGTTTAACTCTGGATTTGTGGGTACTCATGCCTCTTGCATATCCTACATACGCCCTGCTTAGCTGCCCCACTATATTGTGACCTTCTGCCACAAACTTCAGTCTACTTTCAGATTAGTACTCTAACTCTTCCTTTTCCCCCTCAGAACTGCTTTAGCATCTTCAGTTACAGCTGCAGCAGACCCATGGACTCTGATTAGTGTATCAGCTCTGACACCGCCTGAAGTCAAGTGGCAGCAGCAGTGGCGTGTCCAGACATAAGCAGAGCCAGCAGCTTTTTCTGCCTCACTTGTACTCAAGAGTCTTGCATTTGGAAGCCACTTCAAGCTCTTCTGCTCTTATGAGTCAAGATGAAGTAACAAATTAAATTGGTTTTCCAGTTTAAACTAAATTATCTTGCCTTTTCAATACCACTGATGAAGCAGGTGGATTCCAATAGCATTATAAACTTGCGTGAGCACCTTCTTTTTTCTTTATTTCTTCCCGTGAGTTACAGGCTCATTCTGCTTACATGTCTGTTTCTACATTCTGTCCTTACTTTCTCTGCCTTTTCTAACCTGAAAATCTCATTTACTCTTTTTATTATGTGCAGTGTTATCCTTCTGGTCCCAAGCTTTCATATCTTTCTGGCTTAGCCTCTTTAGTTTTGGGGTTTAAAAAAAAAAAAAAAGAGTTATTTTCACATTTCCAGATGAAAAATATTCTTACAAACTTTTTTTTTTTTCTTTTTCTGGATACATAGAGTTGCTGTTCTGCTTGGATTCCTCTACAGCATTCAGTGAAAAAAAAGTTACCTATGGCTTCCCTCTGTATTTAAAAGTCTAGTTTGGTTTTAGTAACTTGCTATTACTTGATTTTTAAAATGTCTATTAGCATCTTGCTCAACTTGTGTAGTGTTAGTCATCGGTTTGAATTCTCAGGACAGGAAAACAGGTGTATCTGGTAGGATGAGCAGGAGTGGAAAAGCTTGCTCCTAAATATAGCAGGGAAAACTTTGGTAACATCTGTGTGATGATCCATACAGCAGCTCACAAACATCTTCAGGCTCTTTCTCCTGAGGTTAAAACCAACAAAACTCCCAAGCCAAACTGTGTCTCCACAGCTTAATTAGCCTGGGGTATGTTAGGCTTTGTAGTTGGTGGTCACATTAACTGTATCAGCTTGTAGACATCATGGCCAGCTGGGCAAGTGTCTGGCCGGAGTGAGATTACACGGTGTGGGTTCTGTGATAGCAGGTTTCCAGGCTCACCCCCACGGGTCCCTTCTGCAGGGATGGGTGTGGGCTCTCAGAGGCCTGTCTTCAGCTCCCCTGGTGCCAGAGTTTTGCTGTTTCAAACCGAAAATTTTGACAGCAGCTATCTGCTCCGAGGGAAGCTGGGGAAGGAAGAAGAAGGAAGCAAAAAACAAGAGGATGTTGGCTCAGGAGTGCCTGAGCTGTGTGTCTGTGTATAAAACTACATGGGAAGGGGACAGAAAAAGGAGTGAAAGCCCTAAAATGTTTGATTTCTATTTAGCAGTCCCTTTTAAAATGGAGAGCTCACATTTTAGCACTAGGTTGGCAGCTGTGTGCAAAGTGTGGCTTCTGAAACCTCTGATAATGTGTCCGAACTGGACCCTGACCTGGTCTTGAAATATATTCAGTCTTAAGTCTGTTTATGGCGCATGTGAATTTAGTGCCTCTTACATTCTTTAAATAGTTGATCTGTATCAAGTATGCTTCATCCCAGGGCTTAGCTGGAACTGCTTGTCTGCAGTTGCTTCTTCCTGGCACTGGGTACAGGTACCAAAATGAGAGCGGGACGACTCTCTTGCAGGCATGTTTATTTGCTGATTTTAGTGTTTTCTGTGCCTGATTAGGAAATTAGGAGGTGAGTGGGGAAATTCTTGGTGCCTAAGAGGAAAGAAAAGTGGAGACAGTGTGGGTATCTTAGAGAAGAAGGGGATGGGATGTATAAGGCACTGACAGTAACATGGGAGACTGGTCTATGGACAGTGGCACTGTAAAGAATGAGTCTACTACTTCTACTGTACTTGTGTAAATAATATTTCTGTGCTATTCTAATCTAAAAGCACAGATTCTGCTGGTGCTACAAAGTGGAAGTAGTCACAGTCTATGATGTTTGCTCCAAAAATCCACAAACAACCACCACTGGCAGGGAAAAATAGCATGGTTTGAACGATATGTTAAATAAAATGGGTAGTTACACACTAAATGTTTAATTGTGGCTTTTGCTTACCTTTCGGTGATAACTTAAACAGCCTCAATGTTTTTCAAGTGTTTCTTTTTAAGTGTAAGAATGAAGGTGATAGAAAGATGCAAGCTCAGCATGGAAGGTGGATATTTGTTTCAAAGAAACATTAAATAAAATTGAAAAACTGTAAAATCAAACTAATGGGGAATAGTGTTTTCCGCAGGGCAAAAATCGGACTGTTAAAACTCGCATGGAATGTTAAGACAAAAAAATTAACGAAACATTATGCATTAGGAAGAAGAGCTTTGATTTATTACTTGTTGGGTGTTTTTTGTTTTAAACCACAGGCCAGCATAATAAAATACTAATTTATCTTACAGTAGAATAAAGAGGCAGGGAGCGTATGCAATTGTCACTTGAAACAGTGCATTTAAATCTGCATCTTTTACATGGGCTTTTTGACAGAATCTTCATGACTACAAACAAAGCTGTGATGTGAAGAAAAGTTTAATTTCTAGTAACAGAACATCTGTTATCTTTTTATATGGATGACATTGATTTTAGGCCTTTTTTTTCTATCTAGTATTTTTCCAGCTTCTATATTTTGGTATGCCAAATGAGGTAATAAGCGTGTGAAAATACTTCCAAAAAATTGTTCCAGTACTGGGTTGGTTTTTTTACTTCCTTAATATTTCCTGTTTTTTTTCAGCTTCATGTTGAACATGAGCCTTGTTATGATCATTGAGAATGTGAAGTTGGCCCGTGAATATGCCTTACTGGGAAATTATGACTCTGCAATGGTCTACTACCAGGGAGTTCTTGACCAAATGAATAAGTATCTGTACTCTGTGAGAGATACCTATCTGCAACAGAAATGGCAGCAGGTAAATAGCACTTTTCTGGGACGTTTTTAGGGAAAAGCATTGAAGTAGCAAGAATTGCCTATCTTATTGTACACAAAACTGTAAAAAGACCCCTATTGTCTAATAAACAAGCGTAGTTATATATAGGCTTCTTTTTTGTTATCTAGACTTGTTTAAGTCATCTTTATGACTTGTCTGTCAGTGGCAGAACAGTCAATGCAACATGCTCCTAGGGAGCCAGTGCACTGTCTGCCTTGTCAGCTACTTGCTGATGAGTGCCTGTTATGCTGAAGTTTTTTAGTCTTGTATCATTTGCGTCTTATTTCCCCCACAGTTTTAGTGGGACTGAGGTCCTTAATAGCAAGTGAGTTGTTAATTTGTCCTCAACAAAAACCATAATTTCTTTTCATTTATATTCTGTTTATTAGGTTGATACCTCTGATTGATATTTAGTCTATTGGGTTCAGTCATACCTGTTTAATCTGCAAACTTTGTCAGAAGTCTTTGTTAAATCCAAAATCTCTCCGTTTGTTCTTTAAAAGTGCTGAGAAAGGCAGAAAAACCTCCTTAATATCTCATGTGCATAATTCTTGTTTATTGAAGTAGAATTAGGTAGCTCGTTAAACCCTGTGGAATCCATCCAGGCATTACATGGGCTTGAACAGAGGACTGTTACAAACTTATTTCCAATGTGCTTAATCTACCTTTTTTTTTTTTTTAATCAGGTTTGGCAGGAGATAAGTGTGGAAGCTAAGCATGTGAAAGATATAATGAAAACACTGGAGAGTTTTAAACTAGACAATACTCCATTGAAAGCCTCACAACAAGAATTACCAGCTCATGATGCAGAAGTCTGGTCTTTGCCAGTACCTGCTGAACGTAGGTAAGAGGAAACCCAAAGACCTAAATTAATATTTATCAGGACAAAGTGTGCTGAGACTTCAGCCTGTTGTGGTTTAATTTTTGTTCCTGAACTTAGATGTGTGACACTCTCACCAGCAGCTTGACACCATTTGTGGTGAAGGAGGTATCATTTTGAGGCAGCCTAATCCAGAATGTTTTGGGGGTTTTATCTTACATTGGCCTGACTAGTGTCAAGCTTCTTCCCCTACATGCTGTTGGCTGAGTTGTTTGGTTTTTGGTTTTGAGTTTTTATTTCACTTTTGTCTTTGTTGGCATTAATTAGCTGGTTCAGGATGCTAAAGACATTGTTCTGTGTGTCTAGTGGGTTTTTGTTTGGCTTTTTTTTTTTCTTTTTTTTTTTGTGAGTAGCTATCTGAGCTGGTTCACTAGAGGTTCTAACACATGCCGGTGGTAGCACAAAGGAGGGAACAGGAGTACATGCAGAGCAGGCACAGAACTGTGCATTTTGACAGAAAGTGACTGTCAGATTACTTCAGCTGTATTGTCAAATTACTGTTTGAGGCTTTGAACTTACAAGTGTTTCCTCACAGAGAGATACTTTCAGTATTTATGGGTACATTTTAATGTTTATTTTTAAATTGATTTATTTTAAGCCTGCCTTCTGAAAGAAATGGGTCCTGTGTGATCACATTATTTCTGTATATCTCATTTAATAATTTTGGAATACTCATAGCCAAATTCAGTCAAATGTTATGGAAGGATAAAGTCTGAGAGGTAGAACTTTCCTAATGTTTTGAGGGTTTCTAGAGAAAAGATACACAAACTCATGTTTATAAAAAGGGAAGGTCTTGAGAGAACTGTTCCTGTTCCATTTATCTTGCCAGCTGCTGAGGTATTGAATTGTGGCAATATGAAAAAGCCACAGTGAAAACTTGGGCCGCGTTGCATCAATTCCCATCTTGAGATAGCAGGACTCACAAACTGTGGTGGAAATTAGATGTGCAATCACACTGTTTGTGTATTTTGAGTTTTGGGGTGGAATCCATAGGTGTTCATAAATATAAATAGGTTGATAGAAACTCCATTTGGAGAATGAAAATACTCTTGACGTGTATGGTCTTACCATCAGCATATTCATGTAGTGTAATATGCATTTCATCCTGAAGAGATCTGTAGTGTTCTGACAAACTCACTGCTGTGAATCAATTAAAGACAATTCCTGTGAAGGTATTTTGTGAAGGATCCTGACGCATCTTAAATGATGCATCAAAACACATCATTTAGTTTCAGTAAATGCTCTCCAAATCAAAGATTTAAATTTTCCGTTCTCTGGAAATATCCCTGAACTTCAACTTGGCTAGTAGCTTATTAATGCTGGAGTTTTAGGGAGGCCCATGGAAAAAGTGTGTCTGTGAGAGTAATGGACTTGTATAGGAAAGAAACTGAATTTTAAAAAAGAAGTCCATAGTATCAGTCACAATACTGGTTTATTTATAGGCACTTCTGGAAGCAGTTTCATTTCCAACAACTGGAGGCCTCACATCCATGTTTTTTTTCAGAGGAAGTGGGAGCAAAAGGAAATGAAACTAAAATTGTCATTCCCACAAAACCTTCATGTTTCTTTGTGTAGAGAAGTGAGGACCGTGGTGATAAGCAGAATTTTTTTGTTTGTTAATTTTTTCTAGGCTCCATATTACTTTTACTGATGAAATATACAAAGCAAAGCACTTGTTTTAAACAAGTGGACCCTGAGCTTGTGGCAAAGGGAAAATGGATTTTTAGTGACTATCTAAAAATATCTGTCTTTGACATATAGCTGTTTCTGACATACAGATTTTCATCTTGAGCAAAATGGTTTTTCAGTTTGTAACCAGTTGATTTGGTTATGTAGTGCTCACCAGTGGCTTTACACTGAGGCTTTTTGCATATGTTACAACTAATTAGACCTTCGCCAGGACCCAGGAAGCGTCAGTCTGCTCCGTGCAGTGATTGCAGAGCTCACAATAATCGTGTAAGTGCAGCAGTCAGAGGCTCTCACCGTCCATCCTCTCGAAATCCCAGTGATAAAGGGAAGGCAGTCCGCAGCCGGGAAAAAAAGGATCAGCAAAATAAAGGAAAAGAGGAAAAGGTAAACTTGCAAATAACTTCATGGAGTTGTGAAACTCAGTCTTGCTTTCTTACTGCTGAGTGTATTCTAAAATGACATGCTTATAAAATCTTTCTTCTGTTCATGTCAGCGTGCTGATTTGAATCTCACCTTGTAAGGTGTCTTTGCTTTGTGCACAGCATTGATTAGGGATTAATTAAAAACAAATAATTGCTCTGGGAAGTTGGGATCTGGTAAATGTATCTGAAGTGCCAAGAGGATGTTTCCAAGCTCTTCTTGGTGGTGCCAAGCAGTAGGACAAGAGGCAATGGGCAGAAACTGATGCACAGGAAGTTCCAGCTGAACATGAGGAAGAACTTCTTTACTGTGCGGGTGACCACCCACTGGAACAGCTTATCCAGAGAGGTTGTGGAGTCTCCCTCACTGGAGATACTCAAGAACCATCTGCACACAATCCTGTGCGGTGTGTTCTGGGACAGCCCTGCTTGCACAGGGAGGTTGGACCTGATGGCCCACCGTGGTCCCTTCTGACCTGACTCATTTTGTGATTCTGTGACGTGTTTACTGCAACTTGAAGGCAGTTGTTTAAAATTATACCCACTGGATTTCTGAAATAGAGCCTGGTGGCGCTCATTCAAATGGGACATCTTTGTGGCTTAATTGCTTTGAGTATAATTTAAACCAAGATTGACTTGCCTTTTCAAAGCATTTCAAGATTTACTTAATCCTTAAAGGAGAGCCTTGCAGTTTTTTGTTGTGTTTTTGGTTTTTTGAGATCTGTTGCTAGCTCCATAGTCTCTTCAATTTTAAATGAACAAAACCCCAGCGTACTTGAACTCTGATCTGTTCTTGGCAATCAGAGTGCTTTAATTTTTGCTTTGTGTTCTGGTCTCCATAAATTTAGCTGATGGCCATGGTAAGAGACCATACAGGAAACAGATTCATAGTTTTCCAGGGTCTAAATAAATAAAATATCCATGCAATAGTTTGTTAGCTTCAGCACCTTAAGTTGTGGCAAGGTGTCATGGCCTGTAGAGATAGCATAACCTACAAGGGTGGAATTGTTTAGCTGTGTAAGCTACTACTTTTATTAGGAGCTAAATTAGATTGTCTTTGAGTGATAATACTCTCTCCATCAGAATATACCCACAGAGAGACAGGATAGGTCTCTTTTTCTCTTTTACAGTTGTTCTGTCATCACCAGTGCTTGCTGTTAAATGTATAAAACCAGGGTATGTCTAGTGCATTTTATTTCCCTTCAGTTGCATGGTTTCTGCTGTTTGAGCCCTTTCAACTGTGTAGCTTCTTTGCTTCGATTCTGCTGCAGAGCTGCTTCTCTGCTGTTCATGTCCATGCTTCTGTATCAGTTAATTAGCTCTGGTTTTACCCCTGTGGTCTCCCTGCAGATCACCACTGCTTATTCTACATATGGAAATCATGCTTAATTTTGGTTTTTTGTGTCCCATATGCAGGGCATATTTTTGACACTTAAAGAATTTGAGATACTGTCAGTGTGACACTTTGTGGTCCAGTCTTATGCATAATCTCCCCCTACCCTGTCTCAGATAGTTTTAGATTTCTCTGGGAGAAGAGGCAGAAGCTGTTACACTGGGGTAGGTGTATGCAGTTTTGATTAGGTACCAAAGCAAATAAACTGCATCAGTACAATATGCTGGCTTTGGGGAGAAGGAACTGGAACCAGGGCAGTGCAGAAATCGGGGTGAAACACGCAGATCCATCCTGCAGTGCAGCTGTAATACGGATGCTTCATAATTTTCATGCTGGTTTATGTTGCTACCTTCTAAAAACATGATGCTGTTGTGGAATTGTGATAAAAACTAATTAGTAGATAACCATTGTTATGTATTTACATTGTTATATCCTTTATTTGTAGAACAAATCCACATCGGAGATTTCAGAGTCTGAACCAAAGAAATTTGATAGTACTGGATATGACAAAGATTTAGTAGAAGCTTTGGAAAGAGATATAATTTCTCAGAATCCCAACATTCGATGGTAAGTTCGAGTGCTGCTGCTAGTCTCTTGAGTTGTTGTTTCTGTTTCCTCTTACATGATATGACAAGAATTAAGTGTTTTAACAGATACTTACGTAAAGAAAGTACATACAGGTTTTCCTTTCTGCCTTTAAATAGGCAACTAAACTTCTTATGTAGTTGAATACTTCTAGAGCTCAATTTTTTTTTCCCCCACACATAGATTCATAGAATATTTGGGGCTGGATGGGACCTTTAAAGATCAGCTTAAGCAGTCACCTATCCAGGAACATCTATCCCTGGATCAGATTGCCTAAAGTCCTCTCCAACCTGGCCATATAAAGCTTATCAAAATTTTCTGAGAGTCCTAAAATCAATTTTTGAGATACTCTTTTGCAATATAAAAGTTTCTAATGTCTGTCAGTGTCTCTTCATTTGAAAAACTGTTTTGCTACTCTGGGGCATAGCAGGACAGAAAACTGATTAACGAAGTAGTTACATCAATATAGGAACCCTTTGAAATGTTGCTGGATGTGATGTGGCCACTAGCATGCAATATAATCCTGTGCAAGTACCTTTACATAAATGTGTTAAATATTAAACCTTATTCAAAGGTTGTTCTGTGTTTCAAATGTTTCCAAGCTTAGGTGGTTTTGTGAGGATTAAATGAGCAAAAATCTTCTGGCAAATAAAGTAGGCTTTAAAAAAACCTGAACAGTCCCACAAACTACTATGTGTGCATGCAACTGTCATGTATTTCAGTTTAATATTTAAATATATGTTTCAGTTTTTATATTGAATCTTAAATTACGACTTCAGATTTGAAACTAATTCGTCATATAGATGTGTTTTGAAACCAAAATGTTACTTGGGCACATGCTGGTAAGAGGAGTGCCCTGAGAGTTACCCTCAAGGAAATAAGACCAGCCTGTAAGGTATCTAAGAATGAATACATTTGTAACTCTGAAAAAGAACTCTAAAAATTCTCTTTAATTCTACTCCATTTACTAGTCTCGTAACAATGAAAGATGATATTTTAAGTTTCAGGGCCATCTCAGCAAAAGAAGAAAGCATAATCTGTAGTTAGCTTAAGTTGCACCAACTTGCTTTACTCTGCTTGTCCTTCTGTGAATACTGGCAGTGGTGCTCTAGTGAAATAGTTCATGTCTTTTTTGCTTTTGCATCCAGCTGGAGTCTATCAGCCAGATGTCAGTTGTAGTCGTTAAAGGCTTTTGCCGTTAGAACGTAAATAATTCAGGAAAATGCATGGAGTTTATGGGAGAGCCAGTGTGTAACGGGAAGCTTAATTGTGCGGGTTTTTGAGCTGTGGAGTGACTCTTTTGCATGCTGTCTGAATCTGTCAAACAACTTTCTCTTTCTTGTCAGGGATGACATTGCTGATTTAGTAGAAGCCAAAAAGCTGCTTAAGGAAGCTGTAGTTTTACCAATGTGGATGCCAGAGTTTTTCAAGGGGATTAGAAGACCCTGGAAGGTATGAAAAAACGTGCTTCTGTGATCATAAGTAGGATTTTGAGATTGCATCTTGGCACAGTAAGAAATGTCAAATGTTTTACAGTTTAAGTAAATTCTTTCCACATTTTAGTAACAAAATTTATGGCAAATAATAACAACAAAACAATGATGTCAGCCCGATACCTGCACTGTCTTCAGCTACGTGTTTGCAAGTAAGCAATAGTATTCATTACTTACCTTTGAATAACTTTTCAAGGGAAAGTGTACATCCAGTATTTTACTATTGCACTAAACTGTAAAATTCTCTGTTTTGATTCTTGTCTTAAAAGTGGTTCTTTTCATATTAATAGGGTGTGCTGATGGTTGGTCCTCCTGGTACTGGAAAGACCCTCCTAGCAAAAGCTGTAGCCACTGAATGCAAGACAACTTTTTTCAATGTTTCTTCTTCCACACTTACCTCAAAATACAGAGGAGAATCTGAGAAACTTGTTCGTCTGCTGTTTGAAATGGTGATTTAAGTTTCTGAACATGAACAGTGAGATAATGGAGTAGAATCACCTCTGGAACAATGAAACCTTACCAGGGTTTCATACTCATAGCATACATAAACAGCTCTCCAAGCTTCAGATGCTTGGGGCATTTCTGCTTTGCCCATTTGCATTTCAAGATTATTCCTAAACAGATTTATGAAAGCTGAAAAATTAGGTCGTCTTTAATTTTCAGGGTTAGCTTGCTACGATAGAGGTAGCTCACTAGAAGTTGGTGAGTGCTGCAGAACATACTTGAATGTAAATCTCGGGATGGAATTAATTGCTTTCTGGGTGAGAACCCTATTTTTAGGCTGTGTGTGTTTTGTTGTTTTTGTGGGTGGTTTTTTGTTTGTGCTTAGAAGAAGTGGCCTTCCAAACTGTATTTGGCTTCAGAGCACATAATACCTGAAATGGGCTCACAAAATAGTTGCCTTTTTTTTCCATATTGTTACCAGGTTTGCATGCAGTGTTTGCCCAGAACTGAAGGGGAAAGCAGAGTTGCAATTACAGTAGTCAGAAAAATCAGGAAGTAAAAGATCTTTTGCATTATGGCTTGGTAGGCCTGATATCAGCTCATTTAATGTAATTGGTCAAAAATGCGGATACGCAATGAACAGCATCTCAACTGCCCAAAGTTTTTTATTATCCTGGATCCTTGTCTTTAAATGCTCTTGTTTTCAAAAAGGTCAGAGTTATTTTGCGGTTGACCTCTCCTGGACAGGTTCCATATCATGGTGTCCCAGCTTAACATTCATCCTGGCTTTAACTGAAATCTTATTCGAGCATTCTGTGATGAGTTTCACAGCTAAAAATGTTACTCCTAATGTGGAAAACTGCCTATAGCTTGTTAAATGTTTGTTTATAGCCCTAACAAGTACAGGACATTGCCAAAAGCTCTCCTACTCAAATGCTGTGAATGAATGCCCAGCTGCTCTGTACCTGAGTACTGGGGTCCAAGAGAGCGAAGGGTGGGGATGGTTTGATACTTAGGAGCTGATAGAATGGGGTAAATACATCATTACTCATCTCTGAATGTGCTGCTACTTCTTAAATGAGAGTAGACTGCTATTTCAGCTTCTGCTTTATCTTTTGCTTTCTTCAGGCTCGATTTTATGCCCCGACAACCATATTTATTGATGAGATAGACTCCATCTGTAGCCGCAGGGGAACTTCGGAGGAGCATGAAGCCAGCCGACGCGTGAAGGCAGAACTGCTGGTTCAAATGGATGGTAAATAACCGGATCACTGGGAACTCCTGGACTGGAGGAAACTTGAGGGACCAAAAAAAAAAAAAAAAATTCAAAACTTCATTCTTCAGAAGCAGTTTTTTTAAAGCCTTACATGAAATTTGAGTTAAAAGCTACAAGTGATGTTGTTTAAGTCTTTTGGCCTCAGAGCTATGGCCTTGTATTAGTGACCCAGAATAAGGAGGATTCAGTAGAAAATACACGATTTCAAAAGAGCAGCAGAAAAAAAACCTGTTTCTCTCAGTTTTCGCCTGGCATATCACTCACTTCTTCAAAATTAAGTAAAAAGTGGTTTAAAAGAACTGTTACCTGTTCCAATTTAAACTTCAAAGGCAGCATTACACTTAACTTCTTTGGTATCTCTTTTTGTCCCAAAAATATAAATAAAAGAGAAGATCTTCTGTTTCACAGAAGTGGTTGGGAGAGTTTTCATTTTAAAACAGAGTTCACTACAGATATGTGGCTAATATTTCACAAATCAACGAAGTTCAAAAGCAGGTAACAGCGCAGAGTTGCTATAGAGGCATCCTTGTTATATTCTGGTGAGCACAGAGAAGGAAAGGAACTACTGAAAAGTGCTAATCTGTGGACTGATCTGTGATAGAATTCCATGAGTCAGAAGATTTGCATATTTATTCCTCCTTCTCTGATGTTGGTACCCTTTTTTTTTTGTCTTTAAAGATCAGCAGAGTTGTAATACTGTTCTCATGTCAAGTATGTACATAATCTGATTTTATTAGTAGCAACTATTTGAATCTTTTTACTTAGGCTTTCATAAATGGTGTTTTATATGCAGGTTCTCAGGCAGACTAGGTGCAATGGCTATCCCACAGCCCAATCCTGTTGTTCTAAGCAAAAACAGTAGATACAGAGAGCAGCAACTTTAACAAAATTGCCTTCTTCCTATTGTAGGAGGTTCATACTGTTTAGAAACAGAGGTGTTCTGTCTGTCTCTGAGAGGTTGTGATTTAGTACACCAAATTTAAACATTCACTTCAGCAGTTTGTACAGTCTACCTGTACACGTGAAACCTTTGGCCTGAATTCAGAAGTAAAGACACCTTGTAGGGAGGTCATGCTGCTTTTGTGTGGCTGTTGGTGAATACTGTGAGGGATGTCTGGTTTTTGGTGTGGTGGTGGTGCTGGGGGTTGTTTTGTTTCCTTGCATGCTGTTACAAGATGTTGATGTTTGAACCACGGTTCTGGCAGAAGTACAAACAACCTTCCTGTAAAACCATTCTAGCCATGATAGAGAGGAACTTCCTGGTCTGAGCAGTGGCCTATGCCCCTGCTCCTGTTTAAACCAAGTTTCCATTTATGCTTGCAGGCTGTCGTAGAGATGAAAAAGCGAGCTCTTGTTGTGCTTGGTGATTCTATTATGCTTGGGCTCATTAAAGTGCAATAGAGTAGCTGCTTTAATACTACAGAACTGTTTTCTCCGTACGTGGCATTTCAGAAGACGTATGTATATTTCACCTCCTCTTTTCTCCATTTCAGGTGTTGGGGGGGCTACTGAAAATGATGATCCTTCTAAGATGGTCATGGTACTTGCTGCTACTAATTTTCCTTGGGATATTGATGAAGCCCTAAGACGGAGACTAGAAAAGAGAATTTACATTCCTTTACCATCAGGTATGAAGAATTGGGGAGAGGAGTAGTTAAAAATTCTAAAATCTAAACTTTATCAATATTGCTTTAGTTTTGATCACTTGGTTTAAAAATCTAATTGATGCATGTATGCAAATTCACTTATGGATTCAGGACCAGGTTGAGCTTAAACATGAACATTTACTCTTGCAGCAAGTACAGTGTCCTTTTTCTCATTCTTCCCTCTCATCCTCCTTCAATTTATTATTTATCTTCAGAAAGCAAATTGTATAGACTCAATTTTATTTTCTCTGATTAGCCAAAGGTAGAGAGGAACTCCTAAAAATAAATCTGCGAGAGCTGGAGCTGGCTGACGATGTTGACCTTGCAAACATAGCTGAGAAAATGGAGGGTTATTCAGGTGCAGACATTACCAACGTGTGCAGGTAAGTTGACATTGCATCATTTGTGTTACTACTGCTGCAGACTCTGGGAAAACTGCAAGGTAACCAGTTTACGTGATTAAAGTTATTGCATAAAAATGGACTGTAACGTGTCTTTTATGCGTGGCTAAAAGGTGAAATACTGCATTAATATTTACCTAAATTTCCATTTGAAGAGTAGTTGCAACCTAGTAATCTAATCAGCTGTGGTTCAGGTAAAATTCCACCTTCTTTCATGTAGACTAAATTCCATGCATGAGGACTATCCAGAGGATGGTAAACTTCAACTTGTAGAATTGCAGTCATTCTGCTTGTACAACCTCTGCAGAAATTCATGTGTAAGAGGCAGCAGTGATAGAGGTTGGAATAAATAAAGTAAAAATACAGAGTTTTCTTTGTTCATGACATGGAAAAGGTGTAAAGTCTTGTGTGATGGTACAGGAGCTGTGTACTCAGCACATTGGTTTTTGTGATGAGACTGACTAAAGTTTTCTGCTACCTGCTCCATTTCTCCTCTGTTCTCTTGGCATACAATCGTGAGCCTATTCTCTAGCCTAGATTCCTGAAGTAATTGACTACAAATACCTTCTAATCCTTCTGTTATATTTTCTTTGAAAAATTGGAAAGGGAAGGAAAGGACTGATCTATTAAGAGATAAGTGTCAGTTGTCCCATTTACATTAGAAGACTTGCACTGGCACAGCTGCAGCAGTGGCAGACTTTGGGAGTACAGGGCAGAGAACTGAAGCTGCTTAAGATGCTGTTGTCATCTGATAAGTACCTGTGGAATGCTGCTTTCAGGCTTTGGAGGTAGCACCGAAGTGTGGCAGGGCAAGGCTTGAGCTCCTCGTTGTTCCAGCCCAGCGTTTGTGGGGCTGTGCTTTGAGCAGGACAAGAGAGCTGGAGTAAAGGCACCTCCTGCCTACTTCCTCAAACGCGGATCCGTTTCTTGCCTAGATTCCTAACGTGGCTCTGCAGACACGTGTCAGCACAGCTGAGAGGACAATGTGCTGTGCCACAGGGATGAAAGCAAGCAGCCTGTACACAAAGCTGCCACCAAAGGCTCTGTCAGCAGGGCTGCTGCAGGCTGAGCTAAAAGTTTGGAGCCTCAGTGCGGTTTCCTGAACAAACCTTGCGCAGTGTCTGGGAAAAGAATGGTATGTTAGTTGCTCTGAATCTGTGTTGTGCAGGTTTGTTTCATTTGTAGGTTTGTGACATGAATTTGTGGTGTTCTTTTGATCAGTCTTGCTGTTGGTTCTCCTTTGAAAGCAGTTTGTGCTAATAGGTTCATGTTATATCAAAGAGAGTTTATTTGGTCTGGTGCTTTGTGCATTTTAGCTGCAGTTTGTCTGCTCCAGACTGTTTAGTGTTTGTTGTTTGTAATTAATTTTATACTGAATATCAATACACTTGTTTTAGAAGTGAAAATACTTGTGATGTTTTTCAGTGAATTTTATGTGTATGTATTTGTGCACAGTAACGTTTGATTTTTTTTTAACCAAAGTCCATTTGTACAAATACTATTAAACAAAAAAAAAAGGCAAACAGATAAAAAAACCACAAAGAAACGTCTGAATCTTCCACTTGTTTCAATCTCAGAAGTGATGACTGAGGTGGCAGCAAGCAGAAATCCAGATGAACTGGGATTTGGATGTACATGATTTGAAATCACTAAGAAAGTACTCATGTTAGCCTGTGTATTTACACTTTGTTCATGGTGTCAGGAGAAATAGCTCTTGGACATGATTGTTTCATTTACATTGAGACAAAAAAAGATGTGGATGATTTAAAAGTGCTTTTTTATGGTTCAGGCTCTCAGTATGTAAGGATAGTAAAGTCCAAGCCTGTATACTGTGACAGTCCTTGCTAGTGACACAAGCAAAGAGTAAGTGGACCAAGAACTCTGGTTTACTGAAATTGACCCTCCTGTCTTAAAGAATTTGAGGTGAAGTCCAAAGTTTGCTGAGCCAGAGTGAAAACCAGTCAGAGGTAACACTGCAGTTCCTAGCAGTCAGCGTATAACCATGGGAAATGAAGGTGAAGCTTCATTTCAAAATGACTTTCAGGAAATACGAAATGCATCTCAATTGCAGATTAGATGTGAGTATGAACTGATTTTGAATCGTTGTTTTGAGTGGACTGTGAATGTTGAAAGGCCGTTGGAACAGAACTGACCCCTGCTGTGTCTTCCAGTGGGTGGCTGCTTGTTTGTTGAATACAGCTTTGGTGCTTCTCCAGGCACCAAGAGTGCGTTTGAGAAAGCACCAGGAGTTCAGTTTGGAATGACTGTCCATAGAATGACTTTACAAAAGGAAGTGGTGGCAGCTGCACTTCAGTTCTGTCTGTGTGTTAAGGTATGATGGGCTTTTTCGTTGGTTGGATTGTTTTTGCTGGACTTTCCGGTTTTTTTAACTGCTTGTCTGGAAGCAAATTAGATGCATGGAATGTTCCCCCCACCCCACTGTGTGACAGTAGCTTATGGTTTACAAATGATGTTGTAACAAGCGAAGCATGGTGATATTTGGTTGAGATGGAGTTCAATGAGGCAACCTTCTGGTTGTTCTGAAATTTTTGCTCCTATATTACAGATTTTAATTTATTAATTAGCAGTGAGATTAGCTCAGTTGGTCAGAGTATGGTGCTGATAACCTCAAGGCTGTGGGTTCGATCCCTGTACAGACCATTCATTTAAGAGTTGGACTTGATGATCCTTGTGAGTCCCTTCCAAACTGGAATATTCTGTGATTCTGTGAATTATTTAGTAAATTCTGTGAATTATTTAGTAAATTCCTGAAGTCTGTCAGTTACGTTTTCCTTTAGTGGGGGAGGGGATGGTACTGAAACAAAATATGCTCAAACCATCTTTCTAAATCCTTCCGGAAGACAACATGTAAGTTTTTCTCTCTTTGGATTCTCACCTACTGATATGACACAATATACTATTGTGACATCACCGAGATTACACTTCCATCTTTTCTTACTGCGAGACAAATAAGCAGCATTTTCTGGTTATTATAAGATCTATAACAACGAATTAGCAGGAAGTTTAGCCTTCCAGTGTTATCTAATTATCACCTCACCAGCTCATCACCTGCTGCTACCAGATTTGCTGCTGGAAATCTAAAGGTAGTCAAACCTAACACGAAAGAAAATGACACACTCATAAAAAACACTCAATGCTCATTAAGGCCAGAAGTTTGAGGAGCTACAGACAACAGATTTTGTCATTTAACACTTAGCTGTGAGCATGCAGGTTGGAGGTAGATACTGTTGACTCCTCTGTCTTTGAAGTGGGATTCCTGTTCAAACCAGGAAACACTCAAAACACTCCAGCTACTCCTTCTGTATCTAGGAGGAGTGAAATTGTTACTGACTTGTTGCTGTTTAAAAATACTATAAACAGCAGCTACATCATAGGCATGCAGTGACATCAGCTAAACCAGTTTGTCTTCACCTCTTTTGCCTAGCCTGTGAATAGCAGCTGTTCCAACATGTGGTGAGGATAATGCCATGTTTGAAAAATATGGATAGCATGGTATTGTAGCTTGTACAAGCACTTTGAGATCTTCCCATCAAAGTTTATAATTCTTTATTGTATCTTTCTGAATGCAGCAGCTTAACTGGAATGCCATGTTGAGCCTTTCAAACAATTGAACTCGCCATCCTGCATTGAGTAATGATTTTATTTTCTTACCCTCCCGACTAGAGATGCCTCGTTGATGGCTATGAGGAGGCGTATTGAAGGCTTGACACCAGAAGAAATAAGAAATCTTCCCCGAGATGAAATGCACATGCCAACAACTATGGAAGACTTTGAAATAGCTTTGAAGAAAGTTTCTAAATCTGTATCTGCTGCGGACATTGAGAAATATGAGAAATGGATAGTTGAGTTTGGATCATGTTGAGTTGTCTTCTCTTGAAGAAAGACCCACCTTATGTCTTAAAACAGCTTTAGAAGTAATCAGTGATGTGTCAGTGCACTGCATGCTCTTTTTAACTTTTGTAATTTAAGAGCAACAGATGTCTAAATAAATTTTTTTCTAAAATGCAAATTCTGCGTAGCTCTCTTTGAACTAGCTCAAAAGTCACCCATTTTTCTCACATGCTGATGAGTATCTGCTTTGATTTTTAAGATTTTAAAATTACTTCAATTCTAGAACTCCTTTCATCAGAGTATTTACTCTTGAAAAATTTGCTGTTGTGTCAATAAAACCCCACAAACTAGCCCTGCTGCGTGAGTCAGGGGTGCTGAGAAAATGGGACGAACAAGATGCAGTTACACCGATGGTTTTCCCAGCTGATACTGGAGAATTCTACCCTTAAATGGTTGTTAAAGAACCTGTGCAAAGGCTGAGGTGTGGAACAGCAACCCTCGCCTGGAATAGTCAGTGGAGTCAATGAAGTTTGAGCAAGGGGTAAGATCATCACAGGTTTACAGTAGCTGTTAAGTAATACTAAAATACATCCAGCTGGTATAAACTAATTCCATGCAGCCAGGAGTGATGCTGTCAGAGGTGTAGTTTCCTTGTTAGTCTGAGAAGTCAAAAGCTTTCTGGCATTAATTCTGAAATACGTTTTTCTTCCTTGGCTGTCTGGTACTGCAAGCAGCAGAACTCCGGACTGGTGAGTTGGGTTCTGGTTTACACGGTTACTCTGGTAAGGCTGTTCTGATAAGGCAGCCTGTGTTGTGTTCGTGCTCAATTGATAACCTTGACTTTACAATTGATGTAACATCTAAATTCCCTTTTTTCATTACTTAATAAGTGGCATGTAGAAGCAGTTATCTGAGAATGGTTCTGCAGTAACCATCCAGGTAATTTAAATTTTGCTGAACTGCGGTAATTGTAACTAAAACACCTTTAATTTCTATCCATCTTCTACTATTTTGGAAATGCTTCTTCCTGCCAGCTCCTCCCAGTGGAGCCAGCTGTAGTTCTGCTTATGGGTAAACTTCATGATTTTTCATGAATCAAATAGGTCTGGACTTGTTCCAGCTGGTAGATACATGCTGTATAAAGCTGGCTGTGGAATTCCTGCTCATGTGTCTCTTCAGATGCTGCAAGGTAGGTGGGAAGGACAAATGGTAACGCAAAGTTGCAGTCTGAGTAGGAGGCAAGAGCATCTCAAAGACACAGCTGCGTAAATGCCATTATTGTGAGCATCTTGTTACTGTGCCTAAAATTCATCACTGTGTTGTGAGTGACAGCTGGACACTCTGAAAAGGGACTTCCAGCAGCATCAGCAATGAGAGGCTCAAGTAAGACACTGAGATCTTGCAGAGTTCCTGAATCCCTGGGTGGACCTGGCATGATGAACCCAGAAATGAAAGGGAAAAGTTGAGGTGAGTATACAGGTACATTTATAGACTTCCATTTCCAGAATGGAAACAAATTTACTACTTTCAGATAGCCATATGTGTTAGAGTTAATAAAAATATGCAAGGTTTTGAAGATGTGGGTTTCTCAGTATTTATTTTTCTGTTTGTATGTTAGGGTGAGAGTGTAGCTGTCAGCCGTTGTTGCAGGAGGAGATTTTTTTCTTGTAATTCACTGCAAACAACCCAAAATACTCAATCTGTCCCGAGTGTAAGAAGGGAGAGTAGGCAAGCTTTGGTCCTTGGCAGCAGTCCAGTAAGGGGCCACTTAGACTAAGTGTGATATATTTTGAGAACTCCTAAAGTAAACCTCAATTTAAAAGCAGTAGTTTAGTTTTCAACCAGCCCTGTTCACTCTGAATGAACAAAATTACCATCTCTGTAATGTGTGGTACAGGGAAGAAAAGGTGGTAGAGGCTGAATTTGCAGCTCAGAGGTTCATTTTGGTTTGGAACACACAACGTGGTGATACGTGGTTCTGAGGGCAAGAAGGGCTGCAGTGAGAGCCATAGTTTGAAAGATTATGTTGCTGTTTCTAAAAACCTGCTGCCATCCTACCAGGGGGTTTTTTGGGTAGCTGGGTTTTGTTGGGGTTTTTTCTCAGTTCCCAGTGCCCCCTGCCCCCGGTTCCTTCCCCTAGAGGGCACATGTATCCTGATCAGTTCATGTCCTGGAAAAATGAGACCTACCATGACTGGCATTCAGGACAGTTGCCCTTTCCTTACTGTGTTGGCTGAGGTGGTTTTTAAATTGATTTACAAAATAGTTCAGAGTGGTGCTAGCTCAAAGCAGCACTCCTCTGAAAGGTATGAGACTTGTGATTTGGGAAAACCATGTGCATGCTAAAGCAGAAACAAATGCTCGAAGTTTTTTAAGATATAACTCCAGCTTCATAAAGCAGCAGAAACTGTTTGGCAGTTACTGTATTTAAGATTTGCGCTGTTTTTAGAATTTCAGTAACCTGATGGTGATACTTCTTTCCTGGTACTTCATAACTTCACAGAAATCAGCCAAGTTTTGAAGCAGTGTCAACACTTTTTCAGGCTTAACCATGCATTTGTTGCAGCTGTTTAGAACAGCTAAATCTTCTCGTGGTTGTTGCAGGTGCTTGGTTTCCAGTTTCCTAAGGAGGGATGCAAACAGCTGCCAAGTTTCCATCTGCAGCGTAATTCCTACTGTGCTTGTGCACTAAGGAAGAACTATTGTGTTTCTTGTCCATCCTATTTTTTTTCCCAGAAGAAGCTAACTTCAGCCTTGTACATCACTTCTACTTGAACTATGCTCATGAAGGGGCCAGGGAATATCCACATCCAGAGAAGTTTGTCCACACCTGTTTGAAGACTTGCTCTTCTCTGTGCAGTCACCATTCCTGTGCTAGTCCTAGCAATTTCCTGCTCAGCCATGGGTGATAACCCCTCTGCCCCTCACAAGGTACCAGAACAACAAACAGAAAAACAAGGGGAAGTTTGAGCAGTGTCCCCGTTACCTTGGGCCGATGTGGTGTGTATGTATCACACTGCATTGCTGGGTGGTGAAGTTTGGTTTGGTTTTTTAACACGGCCAAGTCAGTGTTAGAAATGTTCCTTTTATCACTGCAGTGCTGTCAGTTCAGTGAGACAATGAGAGGTGCCCCTGTCACAGACCAGCTGTAAGGACCAGCATCTGAGCGACTCAGATCTCATTAAACTCATGACAATGTTTCCTTAGGGCAGGAGGAGGGGGGAATCCCAGCTTTTCTCCCTCACTATAACAATGCCAGCTGAACAAGGGTAATTCTGACCATTCAGATGATAACTGTGCTCAGTCTAGTGCTAGGCAGTTACAGTTCTGAGGTTTTTTTCCTATTCATTCTTCTGACAAACAATTTTTGTAAGTAAGAATAACAAAAAGCTAAGAAACAAACAGTGCCCTGCATCTGAAATGTTTGGCAAAGTGCTGTTTTACCTAACTATAAATGCACACATGAACACAGATTAATAAACAATTTAAATGTTTATTTGAAAAACGTTAACAGTACAAACTCGCATGAGCAGACTGGGCCTGCTCAGCAATAGTAAGCCACTATTTCTGTAGAATTTAAAGGAATTTTTGTTTTGGGACTTCACAGAGTACTGCTGTCACAGATACAAAAAGCAAGCTGGTTACAATTGCTAACAATTTTTATGAGTGGAAGGGACCATAAAAATGTTAAGTGCTTGAAATATAAATCTGCCTTTTAGATTTTTGTTTTGCATATATCAAATGCCAGATCTTTTGAGTAACATAGGTGTTTGGTAGTGGTATCTTCCTTGCAAGACACACTCAATCCTATGGAATTGAGGAACCAGGTGGGGCAGCTTTGCTTAGTTTTGCAGGCACAGCTGATGTTTGCAATATTCCCTCATCTTTTTCTGAAGAATGCTATCTGCGGACTTAAGGACGCCCTGAATTTCATCATCTTGCTAGTCAGGACAGCTGACTTGGTTTATGGGCATGAAGGCAGCCAGCATCCTGTCCGAGGTGTGGAAAAGTGACTTCACAGAAGTTAAAACCAATGGTGGCCCTCAGGGTGGAAAGCTGCTCTATATTGAAGCTTCTGAAAAGGCAGTTGTTCTATTTGGAAGCTTCTGGAAAGGCTGCTTGTTTATGGAGAGGCACAAGGAAGTCAGCTTTGGGCCTCGGCCTGAGTGGCCCTTTATCAACTAATCAACTGACTTAGTTTTCTTGGTAGGAAACAAACGAGGTATTAAGATCAGGTGCCAAATACCAGATCAACTAAAAGTGTGTTTTTAAAAACCAGTAACTCCAAAGTAAATAACAGTTTTAAGTACATGCTTTCTCATCTAAATTATTTTTCCTGTCTGAAAGTTCTGAAGGCAGGCTGATGGTAGTCACAGGTACAAAGCTGACTTGATCCAGGAGAAGGATGCCTCTGAAAGGTAAGGTTACCTGGCATTAGAAAACAATACACAAAACGATTCTGTGTTCTAAAAACTGGACTTTTTCTTAAACTCCCAAACTTAGTCTAAATCAATGCATCAACTAAGTAGTACCCTCATAATATCTCTTATGTGAAGCTGCAATGAAAAAATTCCAAAATGTACTGGCTGCAGTTTCTGAGGGCTCCCTTTGCCCAGTTTCTACATCTGAAATGTCAGCAGTGTAGGCTCTATCTGCTCAGTTTCATAGTAGCCTAAAACTGTCTGCTGACAGGTCCTACAGCTGATCCTCCAAGACTCAGCAACAGCCTCTAGTTTTACCAGTGTCATGTAGGCATTAAAAACTTGGGACGAGGTCGTGACTCACATCTGCAACTGTGTCTTTCACCAGGTGAGATGTTCTGCTCATTCCTACTAGTTTACAATCATGAGTTAAACTTTCACCATTTTTTAGAGGACCACTTTACACAGGTAGCAAGAAAGTAACCGTGTGGTTTAGGGGTTGTTTTGGGGGGGCTTTTTGGGTTGGTTTGTTTTTTTTTAACTGGAGGGGATGGTTCAATTTCTTTAACAAGGCATGAACAAGCCCCATGTTCTCCAACTGGAAGACAAATTACTGCAAGCTGGTTCCTCTGCTCTATACTGACCTCTGCTATGGACAGGCCGTCAGCCACTTCGCTGAACAGTTTGTTGGGATTAGAATTTTCTTCCTAGTTCTACTTAGTTCAGTTTCACTCGTGGCGGTGTTAAGCTACTTACTGCCATTGGTAAGCTACTTACTGCTGGGGAAGTACAAAGTGTTTCTCCACTGTTTCTGCTCTAAGCAGGGAAGCCCTCCCACCTGACAGCACGCTGTGTGACATGTCAGGGGAAACGCTGCCTCTTTTGTCACTGCAGTTTCCAACATTCCTGATCTTTCAGCCCTCCATTTTTCTGGTTTGTCAGATGGACCAAGGCCACTCGTACCCCTGAGTGGACACATAAATTAACTGCATGCAGGGCCATTCAGAGGCACAGCTGATCAGCCCTTCCAGAGCTGACTGAGGTTGCTTTAAAGTGCACGTGCTTGCCCATTCCAGCACTAAATCTACACTGATTTATTACCTGCAGTTACTAATTAATCTTTCCACCCCTTGTTCTGAGACCCTGCTTTCCCGAAAAATCTTGGTGTTGCTGGTACCACACCATGTGGAATCAGCCATTGCAGGCAATCACCTTTATTTGTATTTGTGGCCTCTTGCCACCTATGCCAGCACCAGTCACTGTGGCTTGGAAGCTGCCTACAGAGGTAGGTCCCCCTTGGAAAATTCCCATGCAAATTTGCAAAGCCAAATTTGAGGCCTTTCAGAACTACTGTAAAACTCCAACACTGTAGGAATATAAGATTTGGAGATGTTGGAATTGTTTAGCTCTAGTTTCTACCCTCCTCTCTTGGAACTATGTTAATAGTGTCTCGCAATGTAGTCCTTAGAAGACTTGATAAAAAGTTGGCAGTGTGACAGCTCAGCTAAAGCTATTTCCAACGAAACACTTTCCCGTGTTTCTCTGGAATGCCTATGTGTCAGAAGTGCGCTTGGAATGGAAAGCTACCACCAGCTTTCTCATTGAATTGTTGCTACCGTTTTCCTACAGAGTGGGGCTGCTTCTTCAAAGATTTTTTAAGTCAATGTTTTGCCTTCATCACAGCAAAAAAAACAATTACAGAAATTACTTACTTATTTTCACAGGAAGGGAGAATCACCTTTAAGACTTTGATAATAAGAGCTGCTCCAACAACTCCAACAACAACAACTTCCATGAAACTAAACAAGATGGGTAAAGATTGAAACCAGAATCTGCACAACCCTTTTCTCAAGTCTTCCACCCACTGGCACATCACCTACAAAACAGGTAAAAATACAAAGACAGATTGCAAAACAAATTAACTGCTGGGTTTTCGGGGTTTTTATTTAGATACTGATAAATCACATTACATGGTGATAATTTTAATTAAACTCATATATGCTTAAACATACATAAAAGCACGATGGAATTGACTGGTGGCTCAGCTATCTTTATCCTTCAAAGTTTGAAACAGGTAAAGGTTTAGTTTTGTGTTCATTAAGGGCCCCTCTGGAAAATAAAGGACACTTGAACAGAGCAGGCAGTAGGTTGTAACAGTGAGTGTTTTGGCCACAGAGCAGGCCATGAAACCCATCCTTGCCTAAGATGGAACTGAAACTTCTCCAGCTCTTACTGTGTTTCGTACAGCAGGTAAGACCAGTGGTCCAATTTTTAGAGGGGTAAGCACTTGAGCAGAGTCAGGAGAAAATGATGTCATTTAAAGCTAAGCAATATTTGAAATTGTCATAAACACTTAGCTCTGTATAATGTAAATATCACAACTATCATGAAGGATCTGTGTGGCCAGAACATTGCAGGATTTAGAAGCCCATCTGGACTTGTCACTGGTGAAGGGTAATTTAGGAGGGGGCATTTTTTGGTTTATTTGGGGTTTGTTTATCTGTAGAAGTCCACTGGTCTTAATGGTTGTCGGTCTTTAAATAATTATATTTATATACTAATAATTAAAGCAAACAAAAAAACAACAAAAGCACCTTGTAAGAAGATGGAGGCTCTATCCTAAGAGGGGTCTCTGGTAACTTGCCAGGTAATGTCTCTTCATCCACTGTAGTTTCTACTTGCTGGATGAGGTACTGACTGGTAGTCTGCAATGGATCTTGAATATCTGAAGAAGAAAACTAGATTTAGTGGGGAGCTTGCTTTTTATTTGACTCACTCTGCAGGAAAATAAAGACATGCTGCATGTCTCTACATTTCTCACACAATTACAGCAAGAACACAGAAGGCTTCTCTTTTTTTTGACTTGAGTAGTGAACTTGATAAGAAGCAGAAACAATGTTACAGTGCAGCCTTTAGCTATGCCCTTAGCTGTAAATTTCAGCTGTCATCAGATTAAAAGGTGCTAGATTAGATCAAAGTACTCTACTCCAATTAAATCCTTGACAGTTTTTGATTAAACAAAACTGAAATAAAATTAAGGCACCAAATAACTTCTCTTGCTTTTAAGTTATTCAAGTTTAGTAACAGAGAACTGTTCTGTGGTTTGGAATTGACCCAGACAGTTATTTCCTCTACAGTTTTCTCTTTCATTCTCAGGAAAAAAGGGGAGCTTTAGGGAAACTTCCATCATAGATCTGAGAGAGAAATTTATTCCTGTCAGATGTCTGGACTGCAGACTGCCAAGTGTCAAGTACTTCAAAGGAGAACAGATTTGAAAACAAACAAATAAAACCCCTAATAAGAAGAGCTGGATTTAGGTATTCAAAAAAAATAAAAACCAAACCATATAAAATAAAACTCTTCCCTGTTAATGAAGAAATTGTTTCACTACGTAAAACAAGGGAATAATGATGCTCTTTTACCCTGTAAAGCAATACATCAAATATGGATGAAAATAGTATTTAACAGCTGAGAGATACCTTTTCCTGAGAGGTTGGGCAGTGTAAATAACACGTCGTTGTCCCTTGGCATGGAATACAGCATGCTCTCTTTCAGAGGGACGGTGTAGTTGGAATGTCTAAGTACTCTCAGGTCCTTTACTAAAATATCTATTTCTGTTACTTCTTCCTGCTGAACCTACAAGAGATGCAAACATGATATTACTGAGTTTAAAGCAAGACTGAAGCAGGCTGGCAGAGGATACCAGTACATCCCAGAAAACTCCAAGCCACTAAGATGTAGACATAGGGCTGTTACAACATGAATTAGTACTCTTTGTTTTTACACACCACACTTCTGTGAAGCACACCACATCAGAAAATATGCCGAACAGACTGGGTCTCTCTCCCTGCAAAAGCATGTGGTAGTCAGTCCATGGGCTTTTAACCAAGTCTTACATCACTATCCTCTTGCAGGGAGGCATTTTAGGGCATGGAAAACGCAAGTATGTAATGAAAGCGTTTGCAAACATTCAAAGTGTTGCTGAGGAAAGACTGACACTTCTGCTTTTGCAGGAGCATTGCTTTTTTTCAACAACTGAAAGCCAAGTGTCACCACATTTGAGAGTGTCCTGCTTGACATCCTTGTCTCCGAACAAGAGCCATGCACTGGATAGATGGACTAGGCAGTGGATAAGGCATTGGCTGGATGGTTGCACTCCAGAGAGTTGCAGTCAATGGCTCAATATCCAAAGGAGATCAGTGACAAGTGGTGTCCCCAGGGATGGGTATTTGCACTGGTGCTATTTAACAACTTTTGCTGGCACCATAGACAGTGGGACTGAGTGCACCCTTAGCAAGTTTGTTGATGACACGTTGTGGTCAACCTCCTGAAGGGAAGAGATGCCATCCAGAAGCAGCTAAATAGCCTTGAGAGGTGGACCCCTCATGAAGTTCAACAAGGCCAAGTGCAAGGTGCTGTACCTGGGTTGGGGCAATTCCAAGCACAAGTACAGGCTGGGCAGAGAATGGATAAAGAGCAGCCTTAGAGAGAAGGACTTGGGAGTGCTGGTAGATGAAAAGCTCAACGTAACCTGGCAATGTGCACTCACATTCCAGAAAGCAAACTGTGTCCTGGGGCTGCATCAAAAGCAGTGTGGCCAGCAGGGTGAGGGAGGTGATTCTGCTCCTCTACTGTGCTTATGTGAGACTGCTTTTGACTTAAAGGAACAATCGAGGAAACAGCATTACCCTTCTGGTTGTTTTTACTAGGTCCCTATAAAAATCTGAAATGCATTGTGATGTCTGGTTTGAGGCCTGAACTACAATGCCACTGTTGTGTAATAACTGAATCAAACCACAATATTTTAGGCTATTACCAGTGGGATAAACACATCATTGGAAAAGCTACAGACCTCTCAGTGGGGCTTTTCATTAAGAGAGTAAGATTCTGACATGATACAGATCCCTGTAAAAAATAGTACATGCTGACCATGCAATTAATCAAGGATCAATGGTATTATCATCATAATCCTTTTAAAAAAGAAAAAGGCAGAAGAACATAAGCCAGCTTCAAAAAAGCCTGGGCACATGTAAGATGCAGACATGTGCAGAAACAGAAATATGACACTGTTGCTGGCTTCAGCAGCTGGCTCTTCTCTACAGAGCCTCTTTGGTTAGTAAATCAACTACACCATCCAGGTGATTTTGAGAACTCAGTTCTGCACATTTCAATCTCAGCTAGAACTGCAACCCCTCACATTCACTGGTATTTGTGCAAATGCAGTTAGAATTGAGGGGGGTGGAGGTGTTTGTTCATCTCAAAATCCATGTTCATTATCAAGATTCAAATTATCCTATATGCAAAATCTTCTAAGGCTAAGCTCTCAGGTGTAGTGGGCTTTCACAATAAGCCCACCTGCCATTAAGAGTTTCCTGCTGCAAGCTGTTCCCCATGCTACGTGCTTGAAACCTTTTGTTAGCTTGGAATAAACAATGGGGAAAACCTCAGGACTCAGAATGAGCCCATGCCCCTTTTGTTTTTGTACATTATTTTATAAATCACCTCTCACTTGCGAGTCTGGCTTTGCTTGCACAAGTTTGTGTATTCAAAGAGCATGTGATACAGTTAATGATAATTATTAAAATATGAATAGAAGCACTAAAACTTGAAGTTTCCTCATGAAACACCCCCATTGTACTGCCAACTTTGCTGTTATCTCCCTCAGTACTGTGTTAGCTAACATTAATTATATACTTTGTGCTCTAATCACCAGCTAGATCCATGTAAACATTTTAATTCTTGGGAACTACTTGCCTCTCCTAAATTAAAAACGAGCAGAATGTTGCAGCAGGGCTTTTTTTACCTGTTTTCCATCAACTTCTGTCACTTGTTCCTGAATGACAATCAGCTGCAAATCATTAGTGGATGCCAAAGGCCACTCGTGAACCATGATGCGAGCACTGACGGTTGCCAGGCGCTGCTGATCCGGTAAGTTATCCAAGCTTCTGTTCTCCACTGTTAACACACAACGTCACGATTTTCAAAGAGAAACCACCTCAACCAGAAAGCAGGACCCAGCCACAGAGAAAACAGGTGCAACTCTGACACAGGTGCCATTGCACACATAGCACCTGAATGGAGAAGTCAGAGGACCACTAGCATCAAACCAGAGATGCCAGATGAACAGTAGCCAAGTTTGTACTATGCTGACGACCTTAACACTTCCAGTAACTGCTTTTAAAACCAGTAGTAATCTGGGCAACAAGTAAAACAGATGCCAGGATTTCTTCACCAAATCAAACTCAGAGCATGTCTCATAACACAGCAGAGCTGTACAATCCCCTGACTCAGGCAGCCTGCAAACAATGTCGCATCTCTGCCTTTGAGGTTTGCATTTAAGCGCTCTAAGCAGAGCTCTTTGGCTTGGTCATTGCTGCATTTGTATTTTAGTTGTCCAAAGAAGTTCATAAGAGTAATGCCACAGCCTAGCCAGCCACCTGTGCAAACATCTTGGTTTGCACAACATTCCCCTTCCTCTGAATACAGAAGCAAATATGCTCTTTTCCAGGCACACTGTATCTACTACTCAAGATGAGTGCTAGTTCCCTCCTACATATTTTTCTGTCCCCCTCTGTTTTCATATGTGATTGGTGACACCTCAACCTCTTTTCCTACCCAAAAGCTTTCAGCTATTTCAACAACTTAATATTCTACAAGTACACACAGAACTGCCTTTCTAGCTGTTTCTGCATAGTCTTAGTATCCTTCTCCCAATTAGCACACCTCTGCTTCAGGTGAAGGCATGCTAGAACTGAAGTCCTGGAGAAGCACAAGAATGGAGGTGAGGGGTCTCTCCAGCATGCAGGCAGCAAGGGACATGAGACCAAACCATCCCTGCTGCTAAGCCACTGGTGCTGTGTGTGTGTCACTTGCAGTGCTGAGCCTGTCAGGTAACGTGGGTTAAGGCTCGACTTGGGTCTCTCAGTCACACAGTAACTACTCAGTGTATCCATTACTTGTATGCTGTGATCCCTGTCCTCATAAAGCTATTTTGCTTATTTAAAATATAGAATACTTTTTGGCATAATTTAGTAATATCTTCCATTGCCAAAATAAGTGGCAGAAGGAGAGAAAGTTCCCTACAGGTGTGAGCCAGGGCACTAACCTGGTTGCTGAATATTTTCTGATTTAGAGCAGCTAGCATGCATTAAAGGCCCAAAGCCTCTAAGATGCCAAGCAGCAGAAGCTCCCTGTGCTCCCAGCTTTTACCATATGTCAGGCTGCTTAACCACCACTACACACACAGGAGTGACAGATACACTTCCAAAACTGACATTTGGGGGAACTTTAAGTGGGGATGTAGGTGCCAAAAATGCCAGAATCATCTGACAATGATGTTACAGTATGTGGTCTCTAATATTCCAAAGCATGATTATGAAGGTCAAGTTTTGTTTTTATATACATTCAGGAGTATTTCCCCCCTCTATCAGAAAGTATCTTGATATTTCTTTAGCATTTTACAAACACTACCTGAATCTGTTGTCAATAATTTAGTAAGTAAACAGTATAAACATTACATTGCAGGTAACAGAGGGAGGTGCTGTGCTGGGGACTCAGACCCAAACAAGAGAGAGAGTTCCAGGTTTCTAGCTCCCAGGTCACATCAGTATTTTCCTCACTGTTTCAGATTCAAAAGTAGTCACTGAAAGCTATAAAACTATGATTTGGGAAATTATTATGAACTACAGAAGAGTGCTCAGGAGCTCTCAGAATTAGTCAATAAAATCGTATCTATTTTTCTGGACTGAGTTATTTTGCAAGTAAATGACATTTTACCATGGATTTTTACCAGAAAAAGAGAAATTGATTACTGCTCTCCCTCTCCAGAAAAGAAGTCAAATTAGTAATTGATCATGCTAGGGAAAGAAGGGTTCAAGCAAGAAGGTCACGGCTCAGAGAAGCAATTTGAAAAAGTGTTAGTATTCTGTAAGTGCCTGATGAGGATGACCTCAGAAATCAACCTAGAGATTGACTCAACCTGATGCAGCAGAAGATCGTTCTCAATACAACAGAAGCTTAAATCAAATAAGCATAATGGTCCTTGTTTAATTAATTATACAGTATGCTCTGTGGATCTCCAAAAAATCACAGTACTTTCTGGTTTTTCACAGAAAATGTAGCATTGAATCAGCAGAAAAGTAGCAGTTTCAAGACAATTTGAAGTCATTATCCACTGCAGGACCCTAGCAAAAGTGCAGTATTTGTGCTATAATATCCTATCCAGCAGAAACTTGTTTGTCTAATAGATACAGAAGTGAGATCATTAAAAGATCTTCCTAACAACAATTCATACTTTTGTTATTGAATCTCCTTCTGGATATATGCCAACCAACCTAGGGACACAGCCATTAGTAAGGTGGAGTTGCATCCTTCTGTTTACATGGTCTAGCTTGTAGTGCAAAACATTCTTTGGAAAAGATGGGCAGAGTCTGGATTTGAGATTAGACCATTTACACACAAGCCTGTTAAGGTGACTTGAGATGAAGGCAGTAAGATTTTTTTGATCCATTTTAACACCAAAATTGTCCTACCTTGGGAAATGTTTTGCTTCTACAAGACTCAGGTTTGCAAAACCCAGAACGCATAGCCATTGTAATCTTTGGTTAATAGACAACAGGGAAGCCAAATACCCTGAGGGAAGGAGAAAATTAGAAAAAAAAAGAAAAAGAGAATACTCACGCATCATTGTTTGACATGTTATGTGGGCGACCCCGCTTTTCATAGGGAAGTCATTTAGATATACCTGTCCATTAACATAGGTGATATTAAACAGAACCTGAAAGAAAGACAGCCAGAATGAGTCTATGTTTCCTGCCCCTGTGCTGCAATTCTACTCTCAGAGGAACACACTTCATACGGACTGATGTCAGAATAAAGGATGTATTTGCAGCTGCTGCAGACTTCTTTTCGCTGCATATTAATTCACTGAATAAATAGAAAAACCGGACAAACCTGTCCTTTGTGAAATTCTCCACTGGTGTTCAGCATCGTAACACCAACTCTGATTGCTTCCTGGAAAAAAACAGTGAGAAGAGATCTAAGTTGGAGAAAACACATAAGCCACTGCAGGCAACTTTCGTGTACAGTCTTGGTGCATTCCCAGGCTTTATATCCAGCAGACAGAAGAAAAAGGAATATGCTTTCTTGTTTCATGTAAGGATTAGTCTGTTTTTTTCACCCCTCTTTTTAATAAAGAGGATTGATGAGAAAGAACGACATCTGCATTCCCCCATGTATGGCTTGTGGTTTTTTGTAATAAAGATAAAATAATAATAATAATAATAATCACTTGTTTCACAAGGATATAGTGGAAGTCTCTCATATTAGCTGAAAAATAATAGACCACAAAAGGTAAAAATCAGATTCTCTGTAAATGTTTTTTTTTTAAGCACTCCAGTTAGTCTTCAAAGTGAAGTTTAATACATGTTAGTCTATAGTAAAGAACATTCATTTTTGTCAGCAGTAACCCTGTTTCTTTGGTTATGATTCCCAAATTATGCTACATGGGACCCCTCAAACTTGCAGATAATGGGGATTTGCTTCTTTCTTTCAAACCCTAATTGCTGTAATTTACTGAACCACTCATTCTGTCCTCTCATTTCTCCCTTGTAATTTCAGGGACTGCTTCGCAAATGGGACCTTAAATCTCCCAGGTCTGCCCCTGAAAAATACTACATACAAAAATCAAATCTCACTTGCACATAGCCAAAAGTAATGACTACCACACTGCTTCCTCAGACACCTCTTCAAAAGCAATGTTAAGCTCCATATTTGCCTTGTGGGGAGCCTTAAATCATTATAACTTCATTTCATTAACACCTGGACATGGCACTTTGTGCTATGGTCTAGTTGACTGGGTGGTGGTCAGTCAAAGGCTGGACTTGATCTTAGAGGTCTTTTCCAACCTAAATGATTTGGTGATTCTGTGATCCATTTTCCTCTGGAAAATGTCTCCATACCTTCAGCATCTTCTGTAGCTCTGAAGCTGGGTCATGATTTCGCAACCAACAGTTAAAAAGTGAGTCATGTCTCAATAAAAAGTTGAACATGCTCAGAATTTAAAATAAATAAAAATGTAAATACACACAAAGACTTTTCATTTAGCATTTTTACACAACACTAAATTTTCAGCCAGGAAATATGTGAAATATACAGTACCTAGCATAATACAGCCCCAGTTCATGAACAGAAAGCTTCTGAAGCGTGACTATAATGCCAAAAAGCATTGAAACAATGGGTGTTAATGAGCATATTTAAGTAGCCAGAACTGTCAAAAACTGAAAAGCAACATCCAAGTCTAATTCAGCTGCAATCTGGCATAATGAGAAGAATGGTTTAAAACCTAACACAGATAACCTCTGGGTTGGAAGTGACTTGGAAGTAATTTTTTTTATTTCCTATTAGCCCAGACCCATTTGTCATATCAGTAGGAAAACTCTCTGGCCACTGAGACCAAAGAGAAATCTCTTCCTCAATGCCCCTTCTGTGAAACAGGTTTTTATACTGACTTTTCTTCAAAACTTAAATCCTATCTCTTCACAGTAAATGAAAATTACCAAGTTAGTCAGACAACTGAAGTCTGTAACTCAAAATACAAACTGGACTAACAGTATAAACATAGGATGTATTCTATCCTGTCTTCCTGTAATTTCCTCAAACCACTTATTTTCTTCTCATATTTTAAGAATCACGTACATTAATAACAAAATAAAAATCCACCAAACTTTTAGATCTTTTAGCTCTTAGCATTCAGAACTCTTAAGTCTTTTATACTCTCAAACTGTTTACCAGATTACCAAAACTTTGTATCATTACTTCCTAGGTTTTTGTGCTTTCTGGGAATTCAAAGGGCACAAAAGATGGATTTTCCAGGCAGTCTTAATACTCCGTCATTTTTTAAGCCACAAATTACATTTCAGGTTTTTTTACACAGAAAGTATTTTGCAATCTTTTTGCAACATCTACAAAGGGACTCACTGAGTTTACAAGAAAAAAGGAAATGACTGATGAAAAATAGGAAAATCCCCTCCTACTTTTTTTTTTTAATCAAATGCTTTATTTGAAAGTGAAGGGCATGAAGGAAGCTAGATATGCTCAATAATTGACTGTTAAATGTACAGAGTGAGTTATACATACAATGATTAATTTCCTTCAAAACAGCTGTCAGTTCTGTTGACGCAGTATCCACAAGCACAGTCATGAATTCCAAAGCATACTTAGAACTTGCACTTGAAGAGCACGTTAAATGTTTAAGAAATTAAATATTTCAGTGGATCTCTTCTGTGCTGTCAAAGGTTCAAAAATCAGATGGTAAAGTGCAGACAAATAAGCCAGTTTAACCACTTGCTGCCTCTGCCACTGAGAGTGTAGATCTCTCCTGCACATCATCCTTCCCTCTCATCCATGCCAAGTAAATTAGTGAGGTAATTTAGCTCATTAATGGCACAAAAACTTTCCCTTTTTTGCCAGACTATTCTTCTGTCAGTTGAACAAGCAAAGAAGAGCCAGACAAGCACAAGAGGTCCAAGAACACAGCTGGGAGGAATGAGCCGGGCTCCTTGTTCTGATGGACACAGACTGTTGGATTGCCTCTGCTGCGTGATGTCTCTGTCCTTGCAGCATCTCCTTGGGAGATGTCTGTCCTCACCATCATCTCAGGTGATGGTGATGCATCTCCTTAATGGTACAGGTTCATAAAGCTCCTCAGTAACTCAGAGCAATGATTAATATTCCCCTACAGCAGCTGTATCATGACCCTTGCAATTTTTTGTTCACACACAACCGAGAACTCATGCTGTTGCCATTCCTGTGACTAGTCTGTTCACATTCAGATCCAACAAATTCTACTGATAGCTTCCCATGTTCTGTACATCCATTCTACTCAGTTGTCAGATGTTCTTCTTTCGCAATTTATGAACAGGTTGTTCACTAGTCTTCATCTCTCCCCACAGAAAGTAAGTGTTCCAGCTCAGTCTTAACTCTTCCTTGAAGGCTGTCTTCCCATGGCTTCTCACTGGTCTCACCTCCAGTGTCACACTCAAAACTCAATGGGTCTTGCTGTGGCCATCTTCCTGACCCTACATACCCCATACTAAAATCTACAGGAGGGCAAAAACCACAAGATGCATGCCAAATGCAATGAAAAGCTGGGCAGGAGTGCTGGGGAAAAGGAAGCAGCAGCTCACAGGAGAGCAGAGCACCATCCCAGCTGATTCATTTTCACCCCCAGCAGGGAACAGGTGACGCATGGCACTGCCCCTGATATCACAAGCCTGAATGGTACCCCCTTCAGTATCCGCATGTTGATAAGTGCTCAAGAGCCATACGTTGTTTATGCCTGCTAACAGGGAGGGAAACAGATGTGGCAGGCCAAGAGCTCTTGCACCAGGCTTTCAGGATGAAATGCCTGGTCTGAAAAGCCACGATTGCTGGAAAGTGCTCTGGTGATAACTCAAATCCCCATCTTTCCAATCCTAGGGCTGAAGACTCACAGACTTAGAAAACATCCTTTAATTTCAACAGAGGATTTTTTTTTTTTTATGTCACCATAATACAATTCACAACCTGAGGGTGGAGGGGAGGGTGTTTTATAGTGCTCTGTAGATTTGTCTTGTGGTTATGTACTTCAGTATTAAGAAAGGTAAATAACCCCACATCCCTTATTTTGTAAAAGCATAGTTAGCCAATCCTGCAGTAACAAAGCCACTGAGAGCAGAACATGGGACCTCTGCAGTAATCCATACTATTGCACCCTCAATTCCTGGAGAAGCCTCAGCTATGAGTGTAAAACTTGGTTGTATAACATACAATACACTTTTCAGTATTAACAATATCATGAAAGTTTGCACAAATTTCAGACAGTCCTGTAATTAAAAAGGTTCTGAATTCACTGGCATATTTGAAAAAGCAGTGCTTTAACAAAGCCAGAATGAAAGGAGAGCCCCAAGAAGCAATTCAGGTCCCTAAGAATCAGGGTGTGCTTTCAGCTTATTGCAGGCCCCCGTTCCATACTTCACAGCCCCTTATCCCCTCTGGTGCTGGTCAGTGCCTTCACACAAAACTCCAATCTGCACTAAAAATGGCCCTATCATTCTTAATGCTCTTATAGGATGCAAATGTCTCTCCCGATTTTTGATATGATTTCTCAGCCCTGTTTTAGTGCTCCAGCAGTGATATTTACAGCGGGTAATGGCCACAGAACCTGCAAAGCGGACAGCACCCCTACCACAAAAAAAAGTCATTCTGTTCTAGGACAGCTAGGCAGCAGCACTAACAGTGTGATGACATATATTACAGTGAACTAGTGAATTTTTGTGAGCTTGGATCAGCAGAAGTAAGCATGCAGTGATCATTTTCTAATCCTTTTCTCTTTCACTTGTGCTGCAACAGAACCCAGGACTGTTAACTGGGGCAGTATAATCGCAGTAGCAGTAGAAGAACAAGAAGGGGAAAAGATGTCAGCAAAGAATATAAAGCATCTGGCATAAGTTAAAAGGGAATATTCATTAATTCTCAAAGACTAACGACAAATCCACAGAGAACATTTCACCTAGTATTGCTTTTTAATGAAAAATGCCACAGAAGACAAAGCTGATGGGTCTAATCACGCAGGAACTTCAAACAGATCTGATTATCTGATTAAAGAATCATGGAAAAACTCCTTCCACAGGCAGTGAGTACCTGATGGGGTGCACTGTACAGTTTCTCCCAGTACAGGGTAACTGTTCAGTCCTACACAGCTGCACCAATCACATGAACCCCATCTAGATTCAGCTGCTAGCAGCCAGCCCACTTGAAGCACAGCTGTTCTATACTGAGGCTCTCCAAACAAGGCTCTTTCTGCACCACAAGGCCTGTGGGAAGCCAAGTGGGCAGCCCTAGGAACAGATGGCACAATGCCTTGCAAGATGGCCAGCTGTACAGAGACTTGAAAGGCAGACAATCCCCTCATAGCCATTACACAGGCACTGCTGATATCCTGTTTGCGACTGAAAAATGTAAAGTCTGATGCAGGTTGCCAAAGAGGTAAAGAACAGACAAAACTAATAACTTGTGTTTAAATCTGAGAAGAGATTATGGGAAAAGAAGTGTCGGAATAGACAAACAAAACCACCACACAAACTCACACCACTTGAGTCCTGGCGCTCACGTGGACAACTGGCTCCAAATAGTGTAACTATATATTGCAATCTGGGGCTCTGTGATCCATGCTTCATGTAATTCTTTCATAAGAATCAAAACAGAGTTATGTTGCAGGGTGAATCTTAACTGCAATCAGGCATAGCTGAATTGAGAAGTAATCATGGTACAAGTTTGACGTGAAAAGTTAGAATTCACAAGCTTGCAGGACAATAATTAGACCCTCACATTTCACGAAATTTTTGTACAAAATTTTCTCCATTAAGGTTTGGCATTATCAAACTGCATGACAGTATTAAGGGTAAGAAAAGTACACCCAGTATTTGCTTAACTAGCTAAAGCTGAACTCTTTGTTAATACAATAATCTAACATGATGCTTTTGCTTTACTTTGCTTTTCTGAACAAGCACACTTACTTTCATTCCTTCCTTGTTTTAACAATGACTCTTATTATAACGTGGCTTATCCTTCCCTTTGCCCTACATATGTTACTAGAATGAACCGCCTTTGTATCATCCCTATTTAACCAACTCGTACAATGATATTTTATCATGAGTTTTAAAGGTGAACACTCAGTCTCCCATCACAGAGACATGGTTGCATCATACTGCTTTAATTTAATCAAATACACACAGGAAGATGATGCCAGCTCTTTTGGGCCTAAAATTCACATGTGCTGGGCTGTTAATAGAGAAACTGGCATAAAGCGATGGAAGAAACATTTCAGCATGTTGCTATTAACAGGTTTCTTCTTTGATTAAAATACATTGTACTCACTGCACCAAATGGTTGATGTAGTGAAGATTATTTCCTGCTGTAATAAAACGACCCATCCACACAAAGGTTTCTTGCAGCCAACAAATAATATGAATTTTTTTTTTTCAGGCAACTGAACTGAACTAAAAAGAAAAAAAAAGTACAGTAGTCAAGTATGTTTTTTAGAAAGAACTCTGCTAGCCTAAATTATCGAGAGGTAAACAGAGTAAGCAAATAACACAGTGTTAGCACTGCTTTTAGCCAGTTTCTATCAGCACGTTAAAAAAATACTCTAAAGCACAAAACCTTATTCCTGACCTTGCACCAGAAACATTACTTTAACGTGAAGGTCAGTCCTCTTATTGCATCAGTCCCTGTGTTTTTTTTAAAAGAACAAAAAAACCCCAAAACAACAACAACAAACCCTCGATTCTGTCTAAAATCAATCAATTTTTAGTCCAGTTTTGCATATCCAAATTTTATGAGGAGAAATAAAAATCTAACCAGACATGCTAATGTTTAAAAAAAAAAAAGTCCAGATTTCAAAACAGCTTTTTTGAGAAATGACAAGTGTTGCACAACAATTGAGGCGTTCACATTCCAGAACTGAACAAAAGCATTTCAGCCTTACAAAATACTATTTCAGCGTCTTAAGGTTTTTCCTCAGTCCTTTCAATATGGTTTCTTTAACATTACTGCCATCAGCAAGGAGGTAAACTTTTAACACCAGCTTAAATTCCCACATGGAAGAGTTAACAAAACGTGAAGCTGTCAGTAGAGTGCCAGTGGGTTCACAGAGTTATAGAGCACAGTTGTGGCATCCAGCCAAAACAAAGCTGAACATGTTGATGCTGCCTGCTCCCAAACAGTCTGTAGTCCCAAGCCATCCTGAGGAAACAACACAGTTATTCTGATCCCATCATCCACTGTCACTGAGCTCATGGCTTCTGAAGGCAACTTGACAGCATGGCATTCCCACTCTTCCTATTCCCACTGCCTAGGCACTTCTGTTCCTAACTGGCCACCAAAAAACAGCTCAGTGTCAAAAAACATTGATTCTTCTACTCAAAACCTTCTCAAGACACGTGGTTCCTTTTGCATCAAAACCAGTCCTGTATGTACAAAACTAAATAGTGCAGGAGAAAACACAAGTTTTTGTTTTCTCAAGTTTAAGACTTAAAAAGAAAAAACCACTAAGTAAAAATTTGTATGTCCCCTTTTGGACTCTTGAAAGAAATTTTCTGCATATACTTAGGCCACCAGACCTGTATAAAGCCAAAAGAGTGCAGACACTTCCAAACTAGCAAAGCATGAGCTGACAAGACCACCTGAGCAGTACAGCACAAATGGACAAACTCAACCCCACAAACAGCACAGCTGTGCCTGTAAGACATTACAGCCCAGTTCCTAAGTCAAGCCCATAATCACTCTAAAACACACCTGTTCTATCTCTGACCCCAAGATGCCTTACAGGGGACTGCCCCAGCACCCCTGTGCCCGGCTCATGCTTTCACATCCAAAGACAGCAGACACAAATGTGCCTCTGTGTCCTATAAAACTGTAGTGACAAATAACTCTAATGCTACCAAGTTAAAGTTTCAGTGTGTAAGTGTGACTGTTTCTGGGCAGAAGGTGAGCAAGAGCATAAGTCTCTATTACATTGTCACTTCATGTGCCTTTCAGCAAATTCAAGCCAGCAGTCCCTTTCTCAGAGGGATAAGCAAAGTAGCCACGGTTGAGGTCCCTCTGCTCTCTTTAGCGCACCTGACTTCAAGCATTCAGGCATTTTTATAGGTGTATGACAATCTAGATCTCTGTTTCGAAATCAGAGCTGAGGAGCTCTCTCTTCAAAAGCTCATACAGAGAAGCAGAAACCAGGAAGTAAGGCCAGGAATGAATCCTGCTTCGCAACACAGGATGTGTCAGTGCAGGGCCTCCATCAGGCTTTCTTGGAAATGTTTCACTTAAATTACATTAATAAATAACTCTGGAGGGAAAAAAGACATAATAAATTTGCTCAGGTAACAGTAACTTCACATTGGCCAGCGAAGTTGACTACAAACCCCTCACAACTCCTCCGTGACCTTACACTTTGGGTTCACAATTATAACAATTTTAGAGGATGTATCTGGTCATGATTCAAGTGCAGGCAGAAGTACCCAGCTCTTCTGTAATTCTAGAGGTCAGAGCTCACCTGGTTCTCTGGCAGATCTCTTCATTCCCACTGGAAAGATCTCCTACGTAGTACCCAAAACATTCCTCCCACTCTTTTAAAAAGACACTTGATTTCACCAAGATACAGCATAGATATTGGAACAGAAAAACAGACAACACAATGCCTTGTGTATTTATAGATATACACCAATACATCAGAGCCCTTTTCTTGGTTCGATTCAAGAACAGGCTAGGCGCAAATGTGGACCTAACACAATGCGTGCTTCTACGGCACTGAACCATCGAGATGTAGGGGGACAAGCCTGAAAATACAATATAAACACATCTACACTGCATAAAAGTAACCATCTCCCCCCTCAGACCTGTCAGATACGGCACATCGAATCCTATACAGACGAACCAGCAAAGGGAGAGGGGAAACCCTGTCGCCCCGCGGCAGGGTCCGGCTCACCCCCGTGAGGGAGCAGGGCAGGAACAGGGACAGGGAGAGAGGCAGGGACAGTGGCAGGGGCAGGGGCAGGGAAAGCGGCAGTGTCAGGGCAGGGGGTGGGCTGGCCCCGGCGATACCTGTCCCAGCGGAGCGGCCGGGCCCAGCAGAGCGGCGGCCAGAGGCGGCAGCAGCAGCGACAGCGGCAGCAGCAGCAGCTCCCGACGTCCCAGCGCCGCCTCCATCTTGCGACCCGGGAATTAAAACCAAGTGAAACATCAACAGGCGGGGCCGGGAGGAAGCGGGGAAGGCGGTGGGAGGGGGCCGGCCTTGGCCCGGCCCGGCCCTGCCCCTGTCACTGTGCCTGCCCCTGGCCGGGCACTGCCGCCGTGGCCGGGAGATCCCGAGTTCGGCGCTGCGGAATAGGCGCGGGCACGGAGCTGCGCCGACAGGAGCCTGTCACGCTTAACAGGCGACTGCAACCTTTGAAAGCACTAAGAGAAGTACCCGTATAGATAGTGTTAATAATTGCAGCTATCTGTGAAAGGGCCAGCGTATGTCGTGAGGCTCCCGTAAGGCGCCTGCTGTTGTCACCTGCTCTGCGTGGAGAGGGTCGTAGGGCCGGAGTAATACCGGGACGAGCCCTCAGCACCACACTGCAGGAAAGGGTTCTGGAAAGCAAAGGCAGGCAGAGTACTCCAGGAGGGAGCAGAAAGAGTCATCGGAAAGGAAGAAAATACAAGATAAAGTTTTCCAGAGCAAGAGGTCATCATCCTAAAAAAGAGAAACTTAGTAGTGGCAGTCAAAACCATGGAAGTCTCGGGCAAAGACGAAGAAAACAAGCTGGGCCTCCAAGTCCTCCGTGGATTCGAAGATAACAAGTGTTTTATTTGCAACAAGAAAGATTGCCATTACCTATTAGCAAAAAACCTCCCAATGGTAAGCGTGGAAAATACATTAACACCTTGTCTGGGGAGGTTTTAATACTGCCATAAATTAGCTGTCCTATTGAAGCAATCTTCAGCCTGATTTTATATTGCTCTATGACTCCCGATTGGTTGATAATGAAGATAAATCATAAAACCCACAGAAGCCATATATTATATGCAGTTTGCATTCATGAGACACTGATAAAAACATCTGGGACAAAGTGCAAGGCATTGGAAAATGACGCCTAAAAGAGTCATAGATTGTAAAGCATGTTTCACACACTTCCATGAAACCCTCAGATATTTAATCCCTAAACACATTTATCATCGGCAGTTCCTACTGTTTTAGAGATCGAAAAAAACAAAGTTGACTAATTGCCTTTGTAATATCCACAGAAGTCAGTGACAGAAGAAGGGATAAAAACTGACATCTTCATTTCCACCACGTCTCTTTACCATCACCTAGTTTACCTAGTTTCTCTCATGCCCATCCTTAAGATTTTTTATTTTTTTTTAATCTGTTGTGTTTGGTTTGAAAGCAACAGGTAAAGGATCTGTTCACTGTGCAGTCTCAGAGAGCTACGAGGTAAGTGAGCTCCCCAACACGGTGTTTTGCTGCCTCTCGTGACGGCTGCAGGAGCACGTTCAGGGAAATGAGGGCTGTCAGAATGCAGCTCTTGTCGGTACTTGCAGTCATTTGCATGTGCTGGTGGGAGGAAGTTTAAATTACCGAAATTCCTAACTCTGAGTTGCATTCTCTATAGTTCAGAGTGGGCGTTGCCTCCCAGCAGGAGAATAGTACAGTGTTTTGTGTAATAGATTCATTACCTCAACTGTTTACAAAATGTACCAGAGGCATAGTAATTAATGCTGTCAGGGCACGTAAAAATGTAGGGAAGCAAATATCCCCGGATCTGCAGAATTTATAGATTCAGCGAAATTCAGGCTGGGTTCTGAGCTGACCTTGAGGAATTTAGCATCTCACTGAAAAGGAATAGTAGATGAATGCCTATTCTTTTTTGACTCTCTCCATTTTCAAGTTGCCTGGTAAACTTACCTCTCAAGTAATGCTTTCCTTCTGTTTCCGTTTCCATTGTTCTTTCCTTTTTCTTCCAGTCTTTTGCACCCTGTTTTCTTCAATCCTCTTTCTTACTTTCTTTTTATTCTCCTGGAACTTAGTTAAAACTTCAAAAATTATGGACTAAAAGTGCTTTCAAGTACTTCTGTTTTCTTCAAATTTCAAAGCTTTCATTAGTCTCACAGCATAACAGATGTCCTAACAGTTTTAATTAAGGTAAATGGTAAAATTCCTTGTGATGACTAAATAACTCATGATCAGTTTCACAGGTGAACTGTCCTTGAGTGAAAGAGGAGCTACTCAGTGCTAGGAAAAGCTGGGAGCGTAACAGGGCTTTCCCTTTGGGCTCAGCTGCAAGGCTCTTAGGCTCCTCCAGTCTACCACTGGACATGTCCTGACATTTTAAACTATTATTAGAACATGTAACATTTTTAAGTGTCCAAACTAGGACAATGGTATTGAGACTGACTACTGCTTGAGCTGCTGTGTGCCAGAAGTACTATGTTTTTATTTAAGTTGGAAGTGATGTTTTTGACTTTTTAAATTGTGAAAAGCCATTTTTTCTTTGAATCTTCATTACGGGCACAGGTTATTAGGAAGCAGAAGCCAGTGTAAAGAAAAAGGAAAAAAATTAGGATTTAGTTTCTTTTATGACTAAAAAGAGTGATAAAAGCCTGCCCTCAGTTAGTATGCTTTCTGACTGAAGTGCAAAGTAAGAGCACTTAAATAGCAAGTAAATAGTTAAATTTTAAGCAGCACAGGTTTGCATGAGACTGATGTACCATTTACACTCTCCTGAAGTTGCAGAATAATAAATGTGCTGTGTGCTACAGTGCTTTCTTCTGTCGATAACTGCCATATGGATGGCTTAAAAGCAGCCTTGAATTAATTCTGGATTGACATACAGGCTGGGAATAAGCTCACAAAAACAATACAACACTGCCAACCACTCGATGACAGCACAAATAGCTTTGAGAACTAGCACAATATGGAGGCAGAATACAATGCCCTGCAGTGCAGATCTTGGCCCCAGGACCAGCCCATTCCTGTCTCCAGGAGCATCATGCAGCAGTATAGTGTTGAAAAGTGAACTCTCTGCTTGGCTGTTTATAAAGGTACTAAGATCTGCTATTACTTTTACTGCTACTTCGAGAGGAGATCCTGCTCTTACCAACCTACACACACCTCTGCACTCCCAGCTCCTGCTGGAGCTCCCTTTCCCCTTCACTGGTTCCATTTTACTGTACAGTGAGTCAATTCAGGTCACTAATCTGGCAGAAAACAAATTCAGCAAGAAAAAAAAAGAAATAGTTTTACAGCAGATTAGTGACTTGGACCAACTCATTATGTGATGAGTACCAGAGCATGATCCGGAAAGAGGTGAAGACAGTGGCCTGAAGCAGAAGTTCTGTGTGCTGGGGAGCGGAATCCTTTGTTTTGAAGGCAACAAACCTATTTAGATGAGTTCATCTGTAACACGTAAGCCCAAGAACACACTACCGCATCTGCACTACAGGAAGGGAATAAATTCTGTTTGCTTGTCTGTCCTTTCAGGAGTGCCCACAATACTACAGGTCATGTTGTGACCATGTACTCACAGTAAATACAGGCACTGTTAATTGTTTTGAAACCCTCTAATTAATATCTGTGAGGTAGACTGGGTAAAATAAGCACACAGCCCCTCAGTGTGCACCACACTCAAAAGCTGACTGATCCACATCAAAACGAGTACTCTGCCATAGGGGGTTGCTTCTGGGGCAGTGTGGGTGTGTGTCTTTCGTTTTCCACATCCCCTCCAGGACAGGCTCCCTGAAAGCCTACTCACAGCATTGTCCACAAAATCGGATTCATTACCTGATGTGCAGCAAGCCAATAACTACACACTCAAAAGAGGTGCCCTATTTTAATTGATAAAAGGTATGTCCTGCCTTGGAGGTGGAGATCAACGCCAAAAAGGGTGTATCCTATTAAAAACATTATAGTAACGTTATAGTAACAGTATAGTAAGTAAGCATTGTCTGTTTTCTTTGAAAGGTGGCCAGTTTAGGACTAGGCAGTCTCATAAAAAGCAGTTATTCATTGTATTCTAGTGCACGTGATCCTGAATGGAGAAGGGACCCATCCATATCACCATCACCATCACCTCATTCCACAGGAGCGCAAATCTTGTTGGACGTGATCAAAGGCAGGGAATAGGATAAAATCCTTTCCTTCTCTGTGAATCAGTCCAGTGGCAATGGCCTGCACTGCAGCTAGGACACTGCAGCTGATTTCTTTTCAGCTAGTGGGATTGAATTTTTTTTTTTGTATTCTCATGGAATGCATCTGAACATTTCCATGCCTATCTATCTAGAGAAAATACATATTTGGAAAGGAAATTTAACACAAAAATAGATGTCAGCAGCAAAATTTAATCTTTTTGTATTTTGCAAACTAACTGTTGTGATACAGAGCACAGTAACCAATTAAAGCTCATTGTCTGTAAACAGAACTCATATTTTGTTTCCAACTTCATATGATTGTTGTGAAGCTGCATATGTGAAAAGAAGATTGAGTTCCTAAATGCAGATTTTTGTTAAGTGCATACTTAATTTTCTTTGAAAATAAGCACTAAATAATAATAACCAAGTAGAATAATTGTCTTGCAAAAAGCATATGAAATGTGAAAATGAGGTGCTCTAATGCTGTTAGAAAAAAAATGGGGGACGTAAGTAGCTTGGGAATTAAGGTAAAGCTTCTGTGCATGGGAATTGATTGTTCCTCCTTGTTCTGACCTCATCACTCCTGCTGCACCTGAAATCTGTTCAGGGTCACAGTGCAGCCAGTAATTGCTCACCTCGCTGTGACCTGTGCAGTCAGAAGCTGCCTGTCTGGTGCAATAGGAAACAGCTCTTAGAGAAGCACCTGCTACTGAGGCCACTGCTTATGTTGGGAAATTCTGCTTTCTCCCACCTCCTGTCAGTCTTTACCTTTTTGTATGAATATTTTCTTCTCCTGAGTGTTCTCATTTCCAAACTGCTGGGAACATGAGTCTCCACAGAGTAAAATACTTAGCACTAGACCTGGTTAGAAGCTTTTTAGGTGAAAACCAGGCGCAGATTTATGTTCATTTATTTAGACTCTTGTAGTCTTAACAGAATGTGACAGCAGTTCCAGCAACAGAAAATCACAATGACTCTGGCAGTCTCCTAGGAAATAGGAAATGCAGGGTAGGGCCTGCTTTCCCAGATTCCAACCAGAATCTTAGTGTGAGTCTACTACAAAAGAGGATCATGTTGCAGAAGTCCCAATGGTCTGGCATCACTGCCAGTGCTGCTCAGGTTCTGCAATCCCTGGACAGAGGGCGATCCCTCGGCCAGGGCTGTCCGCCCCAGGAGCTCCGTCCAACCCCCACGTAGGTCGGCCAGTGACCTCGCCTGCAGGCTGGAGACCCAGAGCGCTGGGAGGCTGAGCGCCGCACAGAGGGAAGTCGCTGCCAGAGAAGCGGGCCAGACAGCTGGCGCACGCTTTTTCCCGAGCTGGCAGGGGGTTGGCAGTGTCCTTCCCCGAGAAGAGCCCGCGAGAGTAAAGAATTGCGAGGAGGAGGAAAGCCTTCGGTGACCAGGACGAAGGCTACTGAGAGTCCGGATCGGGACGACGCCCCCCGAGCAGCTCTGCGGGCGCTGTTTTAAGGAAGGGGAAAAGGGGCGCAGAATACAGTGGGGACCAATGGGATAGGGTGAAATGGGAGGAGCCAGGATAAAAGTGTCCAATGGGTTTACAACTGGGGAGGAGACAACAAACATTAACCAATGGGGAACACAGAAACTGGGATCATTCCAGAAATTGGGGTAGGTGCAAAAACTTCAGGGGAGGGGTTGTTAAACCTGGGAGCTGCCCATGGAGCCACCCTCCGATTCTGATTCATCTGCCCATTGGAGGGCACGTAATGGAGTGACAGGAGGTGGTCTCCACAGGGACCAAGAAGATGCCCTGCCGAAGGATGCCGTGGGGGGCATCCCAACAAGAGGGACCAGGTGATCTGTCAGTGTTGCCTGGTGTGCCCTTGGGGTGTGTATGTCCAGAGGACTGGGAGCCAGGGTACTGGGAGCTGGAAACTAGGGGCTAGTGTCTGGTATTTGGTGCTCATAGAAACAAACACTGACAGAGACAGACCAGAAGGAATAAGAAAGGCATTATGTACTGAAACCAGATTCTTTATTTCAGTGCAGTACAAAGAAATGGGGGTTACTTTACTTGGAACAAAAGTACCGAAACTAAAAAATGAAGCCGATAAAATACATTTGTGTAGTACTAGGAATCCTTGGATATCAAAGCAGTGAAAAATGACAGCTATTATGCTGGAGCATTCAAATAAATATTTACATATCTTTAAACTAATGCACTGCCACCTTGATTTATGTTACATCACCGGTAACTTAGTTTCCAGCAGTGTAAGATACTACCACTGAAAATGCTGTCTTAGCCATCAGTCTTTTAGCCAGTGATTTCTTTATGTTTAAAATGCATTGGTATAGAAGTAACACTCCATACCAAGCCAGCTCCCCAAAACCTCAGCAAAATCAGTCTCTTTTTTTTTCTTCCAAAAGAATGAATTTGATCCATTTGGTTAATTACACTGACTTTTGGTTATGTATAGTAATACTGTAGACAGTGGGCCAGTTCACAATCAAGTAGCATGAACTCATTGTATTAAGGTCATGAGAAAGTATTGTTTAAAGGAAAAAAAAGATTGCTACACTGCCATCCTGCAGCACCAACCACAACGGCTGCTCAGGATTGGGCTTTTTCAATTACAGCTCTGATTTTCAGCTTGAATCGGGACAGGTCATCTGTTTTCCTAGTAAATGGAGATGATTTACATTTTCAAAGGTACCAAAGCAGACTGACATAGTGGTTTGCAGCAGAGTCAATAGCCCCATTTACTGATTCAGGGATGCTTTTTAAATAAAGAAACATTAATTACACAGGTATTGCTGTGAACCAAGCACATTGTCCAAAGGAAGCACATTTTTTACCTAATTAAAAGTCTTTACATAAGAATATATTTTTAGAATGGATTTGAGTAGCTGCTGTGCAAGTTATTAAAAGCATGTGTCTTCCTGCTCACATTTTGTACCAACACAAAAAATGAATAAACAGTAAAACATAGCACCATTTAGAAAATAATGTGTAAAAAAAAGGTATGTATTTTGTAGCGCTGTGCTGGGACATCTTGCTTCCTTTGGTGGGGAGGAGGATAAAGGTGTTAGTAATGTAATGGCTTCCCTCTCTTGCAGGTGTTAAAATCAGCAGATACTTTCATAGGTGCATTTGGGGAAAAATGTGGTCTTTTTTTGCATTCATAGTCTTCTCCCAAACTGTAGTGAATAAAGACTGTATAAGACTTCTGTTCTGCTATAAGTTATGGGGTTGGCTGCTTTTTCAAGGTAAAGTCAATTAGTGTCACCTAAGATCGTGTTGAAAAGGAACTTCTTTATTAAAGTGATCGTGCACTATGTATGTGTGTGTCACGATTTTCAACCAGCCTTTCCAGAACGGAGTTTCCAGGGGCTGCAGTCGTTAATGCTGCTGAGCTGACCTTCTCTCTGGATCTGGAAGTGATGAGCTTTAGCCACAGCACCAGCTCCCCCCTGTGGCACCACAAATTTTATTGTGCAGAGAACACACTTTGCTTTGAGGGATTCATATGCAAGAGCTCTGAACTTTGAGAAAGTACTTGAGCCTATGCGGGAATGATTTGGATACAGCTCCTCCTCATGAGCAGACCTCTGCATCAGGGCAGGTAAGCCCAGGTGTTTGCTTGTGTAGCTGGGTCTAGCTTAAGTTCTTTTGAGTGGGGTTGAGGTGACAGACTGGGGAAGCGTGAGTGAAGGAGGATGTGTGCCACATCATTATTTAATTACATTTTCTTTTTAAACAGTGAAAGTCTTACAGACCTGCAAGCCTTAATTTGATTTCCTCTGCAGTGATTGTATCCACTGGATTTGTGTTTAGCTTCCCCACAAAAGTGCAAACAAAACCAGGTCACTCATCTTTCACAGCCCTTGCCCTGTTATCAATATTCTAAATAGTGCACTTTGTGTTCAGCTGTGTCTAAGAGAAAAGTAATTTACTGTCCATACACAGACACTCACCTGATCATCACTACCTGCTGCCTTCTCCCAGTAAAAGGGGAGCAGTTCTTGGGCTGAGAGATGGTAGTCATCCTGTGTGAAGAGAAATGTGTTTCATTTGATGCTTTCTTTTGGTGTGTGAGGGTAGCACAGGTTGTAAGACATTTTATGTTCTGTTTCACAGCATCCTCTCTTGACAGCAGTGGATGTGGAACTTTGAAAGTCAGATTACAGGTAGAAGTAACGTGTAATGATCCAAACCATGGTCTTCCTAAGCAAGATATGGTGGCCAGCTATGCCTCATTCCACATGGAAGGCAGACTTGACCATTATAGATCATTAGAGCATTTCCCTTAAAGAGAGGAATTTTCAGTTGCTCTCCAATAGGACTAACAGATGAAAGCGTTACCATTTTCTTACAATCGTTATTGATATTGGTGAGTGACTTTAAAATTTCTGAAACAACCTTGTTAGATGACTTCACAATAAAAGAACAGGATCTTGCTGTCTCTCCATCTGGCTCTTCCTGTGCAACCTCTTTCACTGGGGTTATTTGGGAACATGTCTCATCTCTAGTTCTATCAGGATTAGAACAGTGTCTTGTAAAGTTTGAGCTGCTTGGTATTAAAGACTTTGAAAAATTGTGCTAAAAGGAGCTGGAACTCTCTTCCATCTTTATTAATGGCCATACATAAATTACAGATTGTGTTTCTGTAGCTTGCCTTACTTCAGAGACACTTTTCACTGTGGTAACAGTAGTTGCTGTATTTTAGATGGGAAAAAAGATATTGATGTGATTTTGGCTTGATGTGGGATCTTTAGATCAGGTTTTAAAATCTGTGCCTGAGGTTCCTCAGTAACTTTAAGAGATTTCAGAAATGGATGCTTTGTCCTCTTGGTTAGCACGAGTTAGTGAGAAGTCTCTTTGCAGAGGGTGCTTTTCAGCTGAAAAGCACCCTCTTGGGCCCTCTCCCTCATTCTTCATGCTCTTTCACAACTTCCTAGAGTCCTCCCATGACTCAGCCTGTGGTTACGATGGGACTAGTTTTGATTTGTGTGTGCTCACTGCCACTGCTGAGAAGAGAGAGAAAACTGCTTAAAACATAAAGTTTATTTTATTGCATGACCGTTTATATCAAGTGAAGAAAATGGAATCCAGCATGATAAAGCTACTTGATGCCCTTTAAAAAACACTATGATGCTTTTTAAAACTATTTTGTCAACACTTTGTTGAAGATCAGTGCATTCTCCTGAAGAATCAGGCATTTTTCTATTTTAATAGTATTGTCTTGAAAATTCTTGTTTTAACTTGACTCGGCGCATTCTCTCCCTGCACTTTAGCCATTGACCAGAAGGTGGGGCTTAAGGCATTGTCAGTGAACTAGAACTGAAGGAATTTCACAAAGTCCTTTGGATTGGAGAATTTGAAAAGTGTATTCTCTCCTCCCTGTTTTGCAGAGGAAATCCTGGATCAGCATGACAGCTTCCCAGGCCATAGCACCTCACACTCGAGAATCTTAGTGATCCCAGACTGTCTAGTACCAGCAGAATCTAATAAAGCCAAAATATCATCACCTAAGACACATCAAAGAACAGAAGCATTGTACCAAAAGTGAGCATCATTGTGCCCCTGGAGATGCTAGTGATGTTCTTCGGGATTACTGGGAAACTAATGAATGGGAGAGAGAGGAGCGTTTGCCTCGTGTTTCTGGCCCAGTCCCAGCAGGCACCGCTGTCACAGAATGATAGAACAGTTTGGGTTGGAAGGGTCCTTAAAAATCACCCAGTTCCAGTCCCCGTGCCATAGGCAGGGACACCTTCCTCTACGCCAGGTTGCTCAAAGCCCCATCCAACCTGGCCTTGACTTGTGTCCCCATGGGCCAGAGACTGGTCAGCTTCATTCCTGCGTGGGGGTTTGCAGTGCCGGGCTCCACGCACCTCTTGGCACTCTTAGGCTCATGCGAACTCTCAAGGAAGGCTCTCTGGCACCCCAACCACTGCTGCCCTGATGTGGAGTTAACTTGTCAGCTGCAATCATTACACTGCAGTAGCAGGAAGCCTTTTGGATGGCAGGGACCCAAACCCCACAGTGCCTCGGGGACGAGTGTTTCAGGTGTTGAGCCTGAATCAATTCTCTGTGAGGCTGTGACAGAGCAGCAGGGGTGCATAAGGGTGTCTGCAGTGACCTGTGTTTCTAGGATGCGGCACACTAATGGGCTGCATGGAAGGGAGCATTCTCATGGCTTTCTGCTTACATACACAAGTTGCTTAAGTCCAGTCTGGATTGTGCTAGATCATGTTTAAGTAGATAACTGGAAGCTGTATAGATTTGTCTATCTGCTTTATGGATGTACTCAGGATTAAGACTTCATATTGAACAGTACTTGACTAAAAACATAGCATCTCCCTCAGCTTTCCTCAGCTCTAGTTTGGGATGAAGGATAGGTGTCTTCTCTGCATGATGCAGGGAGTGTTTGACTCAGAGCAGCCCTTGTTCATGCTCTTTTATGGGTCAGAAAGATGCAGTTTGGGTCCAGTTATCTTTGGTGGAAGTCTGTGTAGATCCTTTTCCTGGAGGATGTGGATGGGATGAGATTTTGACCCCTGCCCTTATGTGAGCTTTCTACTGAAACTGTTTGACCAGAGTAGCTGCTATCTGTAGTGGCAACTCACATCACAGTGCCAGGAACATTTTTTTTGAGTGAAACCGAAGTTTCACCTAGATCCTGTCTTTGTCAATGGCCAAAGGCTGATGCCTAGGGAAGAGGATAAGAATAGAGCAAATGTATAGCAATTGTTCCCCACAGTACTCCTCTGATCAGCAGTGATTTCCAGCGGAGGATTCATTGAACTAGAGATGATGCCTTTATGTTCAATTGCCTGTTTAGAGACTTGGAACAATTCCAATAGGCAGTTTTCCCAAGCCCTGTTTATCCGAAGACTAAATTCCCACCACCTCAATGGAGAAGCTGTAATGGACCCATTGGAAATCACTTCAGTGTTGAATGTAACAGATTGCCTTGGTTAGCCATCTAGGTGCTGACAACACTGATCAGTGAAGATCCAGTTCTTTCAGTTTTACATCATTCCAATGAATGGTGCAAAATCATTTGCTCAAGATAGCAAAACCCAAGAGGGGTGGCAAAAATTTTGACCTATTGAATCAGAATGAGTGGTTGTCCTGAGTTGCAGTACATTCTATTACCATCCTCATGAGCTGTTGAAACCAGGTGGGGCAGTGTTTCCTGGCCTCCTCCCTCCAGTCTATCTTTCTGTTGATGGCCCATCAATGCCTTGCCACATGACTCAGAGATAACTCCCTCCGGACTATCTTCTGTTAATGAGCCCATCAACACCTGGCCTCATGACTCATCATCCCATTGTGAGATGCTCCACCAGAAGGAGGAGCCAGGCGTTCCATCCTGGATATAATCTGAGACTCTGGAGACCATGGACACCATTTCTGCTGGATTCCCAGAAGATGGGAGCTACATAGCCACCATTGGACCTTCTGAGGAAGAGCAGGCCTTTTCTACAGGATCACTGCTTCAACAGAACCCCATCCACCATTTCAGGAGGACTGCAGCCACCATCTTATCGGACTGCTACCACCACCCTGACTAACAGGGTGTCAGGTTGTATCCTGACTCTGTCAGTTTGAACCAGTGTTTTCTGCCCTTTTTTTTAAATTTCCCTATTAAATTGTTATTCTGACTTGGTGCCTCCCACTGGATTGTTTTCAAACTAGTACAGTGGTTCAGTGTCCTCATGAAAAAGAAATGAAAAATAATTTTCTGCCTATTTTATGTCAAAACAATAGCCTTATCTCTATTTCAATTATGTGTCCTTTTTGAATAGTGAAGATAAGTTCTGATCTGTATGCAAAACAGTCATCTCTTTTATATCTTGAAAAACAATCGATAGGCTCAAAGCACTATTGGCACCTAGCAGAAGCTAACCACAACTAAGAGTGAGGTTAACAAGGCAAACCCACTTGCCCAGGAAGTTTTTGAGACAAATCTGAAACACAGTGTTCCTCTCTGGCAGCAAAGAATAAATTAAGTGTTTTTCTTAGCTCTTAAAATGCATTTAAATGCCAGCATTCTCATGGGGAAAATTGGTTTCTGAAAAGAATTTGCATAAAAATTATCTTTGTACCCACTCCTTTAGAAAAAGAGTTGATTGTCATTTATTTTCATAATCACTGTGCCAAGTATTCCAAATATGAGGAAATAGTGAATTCTGCATCTGACCTGCAGCAGCAGATTTGCTCCAGACAGCCTCATCTCCCAGAAAATTGATGGCTGTTCCCCTTGCAGTGAGGCTTGGATGGGGTGCTGCCACCCATCTTAGCCCTGACTCTGAGGCACACCAGCCATAGACCTTGTTCATTCTGGTGCTGCCAGAGTCCAACAGAGGTGGAGGTCTAGTTCTTCTGAGTTCATACAGCAGGAGAAAAGAGATTAACCCTGCCAAGAAGTGCCTACAGGCAGAAAAAGGAAAGACATACCAGAGCAAGGCACCAGAGGTTGCTGAGAAATGTCCACGATGTGGTGAGAGTTTTTCAAAGGTGAGTGCCTGTGGAGGTGATCTAGATTACCTGGAAGTATAAATGCAAAGGGAATTAGTTAAGTTTCATCTCTATATGTCTGCATGGGTGTTCTCAAAGTAAAGATGACCTGGTTGATGCTATTAAACCAGTTTCACTTCACAATTTTTATGAGTTTTGCTGGATTTTTTTTGAGTTTTCCATGGTAGACAGATCATGATACCATTCTCTTTTCCAAGCTGGGGCTGGAGGAAGGACGGAGAGAAGGAAGAGGAACCATTCTTCTTAGGGTCAGAAATGAGAGATTTGAGTATGTTGTTAAAGAGATAAAGCTTGAGCAGAGATCAACCCTTCAGAGTAATTTGTCAGTTGCAGGAAATCTACACAGGAGAAAGCAAGGCAACATCAAAGGCCAAAGGATGACAGAGGCTGAGAATGGTAACCTAAGCAAGGTCTGAAAGGTAAAAAGAGAAGCCTTTGATGAGGTGGAGCCAGTGGGTGCTAGGAAACAAGAGGACAAAAATAGAGAGTTAAGAAAATGATTGGGAGTAATGCTCTGAAGGGAGTGGGTGCAAGAGAGGACAAAACTGGAAAGAAGGGCTGTGAAATGATGTGAGAAGAAATGACAGATTTTAGAGAGACTGAGGAAGATAAGAAAGCTGAGACATAGAAACAGTCATATCCAGAGGAGGGAATAAGTGGAAGATGATATCCAGGAAAAGGGCAGAAGGGGCCTAGAGGAATCTGGTATTGACCAAACACAGAGGGCAGTGCTATAGCAGATGTCAACATCACAGCCAAGCAGACCAGTGAGGGAGTAGTCCATAGCAAAGGCAAGATCCATTTCAGTGGAAATGAAATACAGAAATATAGACCACAGCTGAGAGGTAAATCAATGGACGAAAGGAAAGATGCCAGGTAATCAGATGGGCACCAGAGTGGAGGTGAGAGTTAGTGAGGATGTGGTAGAGAGGTAATGATGTGAGGGAAAGCTGAACTCCAGGGGAGGTCATCCAAGAGTTATCATGGCACAGCAGTGTCAGGATGGGACATGTAGAGAAGCTGGATGAAGCGGTGATGATGGGAAGAGGGGGAGAAAGAGCAGGGGAGGTGCTGGAATTATTAATAATGAGAAGAAAAGTCCAGCAACCTCTCTCCACTTTTTATTCCTGGAATAACTAATTGCTAAGAAAGATGTGGGAAAGAAAAGGAAGAAGTAAGATGACCACAAGAATGAAGAAATGGTGAGATGCTATTTGAGGATGAGGAGTGAAAAGTTAATAAAAAGGGAGGAAATATGATTAGGCAAAGGCAAACTGAGGGAAGACAAAACAATAGTGCTGGAGAGGATAGGGAGGCAGGTGCAGTTGGAAAAGACCTCTAGGGTTCTTGCAATTCTGAACAGAAGGGGAGGAAAATGCAGGTCCCTGTGACTCAGAGGTGACTCCAGCAGTTGCAGTGTGCTCAAACTGGTTCTTCCTCTGACAGGCTGAGTTCCCTCTCCTTTTGTGGCACCTGAATCCCAACAGTCCATAATCCACAGTCCCATGCCAGGTGTCTCAAATAAAAGTACCTTGTCCCTGAAGCAGGGAAAGAACTTCATCAATGCAAAGCTTAATGATAGAACACCCTGAATGGCACAAATACCACAGAAGAGCTTTACCCTGTGCTATGTTTCCAAACCAGTGCTTCAAGTATGCAGAGCCACCATGCATTGAAAAAATTTTCTTTTGAGGCAACAGGAAGAGAGCTGTGCCCCTCACAGCCTGGTGGTGTCGTGTTCAGCGCAGCATCCTCCTGGTGCCTGGGTCATGGGCACAGCTGGCCCGTGGCGGTAGCGTCTTCCAGCCCCACTGGGCAGCCCCAGCTGTGCCCAGGGGCAATGCTGCCCTCCAAGCTGCCCCTGTGAGATCAGCCAGGCAACACCAGGCCACTCTGGGGGCATCCATCTCAGGGAAACCTTCAGGCAACAAGTCCTAAGAGCCAAGTATCAACAATGCCTGCTGCTGGGCTCAGGAGCAGGAGCAGCCGGCTCTTGTAGGGTGGCAGCCAGGGCTGCACATGGATCTGGCCTTCCTCATGGCCCTGGTGACAGGAAGACCATTCATAAACAAATTAGGCACAACCCTTCAATGTTTTGAGGATCAGCTTGTGCAATGGCAGCATTGTTTCCAGTCACCAGGCTGACATGAAAATTTAGGCAATGGAGCTGCTCAGCAGGAGGGCCCTTTCTGAAGAAGAAGAGGAAGCACAAACATCTCAGTGCTGCTGGAGACTTGTGTGGAGCATGTGAGGAACCTGTGGGGCTCTGGCTAATTCCTATATGCAAAACAAGCAGGAGGGAGGATGCCTTGGCCAGGATTCCCCTTTAAAGATAGTGTGGTCCAGAGTATTTAATAAGTCTGAGTGATTTTTCGTCTTTATGCTTATCAAGCAGCATTTTGTAAAGCTCTTTGAGAAACCCTGACTTGAAAATATATATAACATCCGGGGTGGGGTAGGGTGGTGGGATGGTGAATAATATTTTGGGGAAGACTTCTGGACCTCAAGCAAAATTAATTTATTCTTCTTTTCTATTTAATTAATGAAAAGTCATGTCTGTCCCACACTTTTTCAACTATCTGTTTAAGGTCTTCAACCACAAATAACTCCAAATATTTTAAGTCTATGTGAGTCACCCTAAAGGTTGAAAATCCTTTATTTTTCTTCCAAGTATCAGTAGATACACCCACAGTTAATTTCAGGTCTTAAATACCACAGATTCAAAGTCACCTAACTCTGCAGGTCACCATCTGCACTTTACCATGTTTTCAGGATACTGTTACTGAGAGATAATGTGACCTCAGCGATGTGAGTGACAGTAAATTCATAGGGTCATGCTGTATAGCAACTGGAAAAATTAGTCTTGACTAGTAAGATGCCTCTCTGCCTTGTAGCTGTCAAAATCAAACACTAGTTTGAAATTCATTGCACTGGGTGCCTGCCAGAAAATGCAGTGCAATGCAGTTTATTTGAATTCCAAGGATCCTGAGTAGGGCTGAAGCTGGAGTAAACAATATCCATAAAAAAACCACTATGAGAGCAAAGCAGTTGTAGTCATTAAGGAAACAGTAAACCGAAGCCATTGATTAATCCTAGTTCTTTTCTTGCTAAATAGAGCCATAACGATAACCTTCTCTTTTAACACAAGGATCTCAGAGAACAAATACCCTCTACTGCTGTAAAATTGGAGTTGTCTTCTCACTCCTAAGATTCCAGGAACATGAGTTTCATGGAGGTGCCTATCGGGACTGGCTGTCACTTGCTCCTAGTGGGGCAGGGGGAGCGTTAGGGCAAACAAGCTTGGACAACTTTGTAAATCAGTCCAGTTTATATGGGTCCAGCAGACATTTATTAGTTGGGAGATGAATCCTCTGAGGCTCTCAAATTCGCAAAGCACATCCTCTTACAATTCTGTGACTGCCAAGCTTGGTGAGAGCTCTTTCCTCACAGGACCAGATCTTCCCATCTCTGTCCCCATCCCCATCCCAGTCACTCTCCCTGGGCCAGCAGCTCACAAGTGTCCCTGCAGTCACTGCTCTGAGCTACTGGCCACGGTCTCATCAGGCAAAGAGAAGCAGTGAGGAAGGGTAGCCCCTCCTGGGCTATGTCCTTAACGCTCCTAGTTTCTGTCAGAGTAGCTGACTGCTGTAGGAGTTAAGGAGAGGAGGGTGAAAATGAAGTCCTTAACTCTTCATTATGTAGATAGGCTGTGCTGCCAGGCCTGTCCGTGCAACTCAGATGACCTCTACCCTCTTGAGTTGTCATGAAAATCTGTTTATTTTGGCAAAATGGCAAAGGTCAGGGTTTTGTGTAGAGCCTCAAACTCACCAAGTCTCTACTGGAAGCTTTTTTTCCCCCATGTCTCGAAGTTACCACCATCTGCAATGTGGAGACACAAGCACCATGCAAGAACAGCAGCTTAGAATCACTCCACTTGCCTTTCCAGTTCACTGCTCTTCCTGTGGAGGGCTCAGTGCAGAGGAATGAGGCATTTTTTCATGTTTTAGAAGCAGCCACAATCATGTTTAATTTGGAAGAACCCATGGCAAGAGTGGCCAAGCTGACACACCTTTTATTAGACTGCTGCTTGCCATGATGAAGCTTTCAGGACTCTACACTTCATTGTGTTGACTGAGCTTTAGCAGCTGAAATGGTCTTGAACCTGGACAGACAGTATTGCACCTCTGATGGCGCCCATCATCAAAGCTTGTGTCAATCAGTCCTGACAGTTCCGAGGGTGTGAGCATTGATGTCCAGGCATCATACTGGCAGAGATCCCATACTGCTGGGGACTGTGTGCTTCAGGCAGTGAACAGCACCCAGGTTTGACATGCTTCAGGGCTTTCTTCATTTACCCACCTTGCTTCTCATCAGCTTGTCATTTCCAAAGCTAGACTTGGGTTTTGTGACACCAGGCAGGAACACAGGGAACTTGTTCTTGAGGCTTTAAATACAAATTTAGCAAAGACTTTCATAAGTAGCACTTATATTCTGCTATTTTAATGCTGACTGGTTGCATTGTTGAAAGGTGTTTGGCAAGGCAGCAATGGCTGAGTTGTATCAACTCAGTGTCACCAAGAGATGAGGAACAGGGGATCATGACATGGCATTATTACATTCACTGTTCTGACAAAATTGCATGTAGAATTACACAGCTATCTCCGTATGCATAAACACTCAAAGGAAAATAGTAATTTGCTCCAGAAGCTGAAGCAATTTAATGGAGAGGAGCAGCATTACCGCCACCCTGTATTGTGGTACGTGACAAGGAGTGGGAGAATTACAGGCATGGCTTCTGTGAGAAGCTGCCAGAAGCTTCCCCATGTCTGATAGAGCCAATGCCAGCCAGCTCCAGAACAGATCTGCCAGTGGCCAAGGTTGAACCTATGAGTGACAGTGGCAGCACCTCTGGGTTAACGTGTTTAAGAATGGGGAAAAAATTGCACAACAGCAACTTCAGCTGGAGAAATGAGAATACATGAGAGAAACAGCTCTGCAGACACCCAGGTCAATGAAGGAGCAGAAGGAGAAGATGCTCCAGGTACCCAAGCTGAGATTCTCCTGAAGCCCCTGGTGAAGACCATGGTGAGGCTGCTGTCCCCCTGCAGTCCACGGAGGTCCATGGTGGAGCAGAGATCCAGCTGCAGACCATGAAGGACCCCATGCCAGAGCAGAGTGCTCTGAAGGAGGCTGTGACCCCTTGGCAAGCCCACACTGGAGCAGGCTCCTGGAAGAAACTGTGGACCCATGGAGAGAGAGAGAAGCTCACACTGAAACAGGTTTGCTGGCAGGACTTGTGACCCAGTCCCAGAACACTGGAGCAGTCTGTTCCTGAAGGACTGTATCCTGTGGAAGGGACCCACGCTGGAGCAATTCATGCAGCCTGTGGGAAGAACTCACATTGGAGAAGTTCATGGAAGACCGTCTCCAGGGGGAGAGACCCCACACTGGAGCAGAGGAAGAGTGTGAGGAGTCCTCTCAAAGAGGAAGGAGCAGCAGAGATAACGTGCTGAACTGACCACAACCCCATTCCCTGTGCCCCTGTGCTGCAGTACGGGAGGAGGTAGAGAAAATCTGAGCAAAGTAAGCTGGTGAAGAAGAGAGGGGTAGGGGTAAGGTGTTTCGGTTTTATTTCTCATTACCCTACTCTGATTTGATTTGTAATAAAATAAACTGATTTTCCCAAGTCAAGCCTGTCTGCCCGTGACTGTAATTGTTGAGTGATCTCTTCCTACTCTCATCTCAACCCATGGACCTTTTGCAATATTTTCTCTCCCCTGTCCGGCTGAGGAGGGGAGTGATAGAGTGGCTCTGGTGGGCACCTGGCATCCAGGAGGAGCCGCTAAAATGGAGCTCAACAGAACTAATGCTGGGCACTTTGTCCATAAAAGTCATAGAATCATAGAATCATTTAGTTTAGAAAAGACCCTTAAGATCATCGAGTTCAACCAAAGCCAAAACACTGACACTGCTATAGAAGAATGGCATGGAAAATACATGTTTTCAGACATAACACAAGAAACAAGGCATGCCAGCTCTACAGCTGCCTAAAAAACTGTAGTTACCCTTTGTTTGTTTGCAGTCATTCTTTAATGACATAATCTTCTCTTCTTTAGTTTTTGTTTAAATGAGTCTACCAGATGGGCATACAAGAATTCAGATTCCACTGACATTCATCTGGGAATTTCATTTAACTTAAGCAGCCTTTCATTTTCTTCTGGCAGGTTTTTTTTTTTTTAATCTCTACCTAGAAGCTGAATTGGGTAAATACCCCAGATATCTTCAAGAACATATGCCTGAATCATTTCATTATTAAACAACAGAAATCTTTCTTTTAGTTTAAGTGGGAGGGTTACCAAAACATATAAATGTAAATAATTAATAAATACATTTAAAAACTTGTTTCCAGGCAAGTAAACCAGAAGAAAAGGCAAAATTCAGCAGATAAATTATTGGCTACTTGTGATTTGCCCATAACAAGTATATCTTCTATGCTGGCTTCTTTTTTAAAAATAAGTATTTATTTTACATGATGCAACTACTTGTGCTTCTACCAACCTGTAGGTCCCACTGAAATAGGGCAACCTGCAAGGAAAAGGAGTGGTTATGAGGTGCATGTAGTTTTACATCACTGGAAGATATTTCCTGGCTCTCTTTCAGCCTCTTTTCTCTCTGTTAGTGGCCTTCGACAGAACTGTACGCTTCAACTCAAAAGAATTACATGATTAACATGCTTAAAACTGTTTCTGTTAATCTTGGAGTAAATAGGCACTTAGGCTTATGCATATAAATTTTCCTTGCATTTTGTGCAGGTTTAGTGTTAAACAGATGCAAAATGTTTACAAGACAAGGGTCTTAGATGGTTTAAACAAAATTGTGTGGAACGGTGCTTGCCATTAGAGTAAGTGGTCAGAAACATTCTTGGCAGTGTTTAATGTGCCTCCTCCTTTCTTGTGCATAAATAAAGCAAATGTCACTGGAATTTAGTGAAAGACTGCTGTGTTTTCACTTGCATCTGAAGCTGTGATTGCAGCTTTTGTAGAAGACACTCCACAGCAGATGTGGCTTTAGCTGTTGGGTGCTGAACCATGCCTGTATTATAGCCCATGCTGCCACATCCATACGTGGGCTGATGCTGGGGCTGAATCCTGCTTGCTTGTATTTAAGTGAGTTGCAGCCAGTGCTGTAGAGAATTACAGAGGAGAGAAACTCTCTGTACAGAGCCCTTGAAATTGCTTATAAGTATTTGGACAATTTGGCTCACTAAAATTCTTCCTTTATATGTCTCTGTCTGCCTGTCTCTTCCATTTGTAAACCTGCCCCTACAAACTATTGGGAGTACCATTTCCATCTCACAGCCTGCACTTATCTTTCCTTTGCATCAATGACAAACATTCTAGAAGTCAAAAGTTGGTAAGTTTGTTTGCCAAATGCAAAAAGCTGCTCCATTAGCTGGTATAAATAAAAAAGCTCCAAAGAGGATGAAAAGAGGTGAGGCAAGAAGCTGTGCTAGATTGTGCCAGCTGACGACCTGCTTCAATGAGTTTTCCAGAAGTCCTGAAAACAAACTGCTGGTGCATTGCATTTGCTCAGGATTCTCTAGCATATAGTGATTATTTGTCTGGCCTCATATGGCTTCAAGAGAAGCATTTGCATAAACAAGAGAGAAAGAATCAGCAATCCCAAATACCCCTTGTCTTGATTTAAGCTGTAATTTAATCTTAAATGTTACACTGATATCAGCTGGGCTAATTACAGAAAATTCCTTTCCTGCAAAGAAACAAATTTCACATTGCCATAGGGACAAGTCCATACTCATTGCAGCATGGCATCTTGGTTGTTTCCCGAGTTATCCACATTCTCAATGGAATTCTGTCTTTTAAATGAAAAACCTCAAAGACTGCATAGCCCATGCAGGCGAACACGGTGGATAGTTTCATCCAGAGACGTGGCTGCACTCCTGCATGTTCAACCTTCTGTCTTCCCTGGATGCCTTTGCATAGAGCAAGCAATGAAGAAACAACTGAGGAAAATAAAACTCCTTCCAGATTTGTGTACTCTGCAAAGATTCACCCTTTCCAATACACCTATGTAGAGTTTTGGCTCCAGTTGGTAAGTGCTGTGGTGTTTCTCTTTTCCGAGCTGTGCTTTAAAAAGCAGCAAGTGAGCTTGAGCCTGCTGAGCAATGTCAGCTCCCATGGGGGGTCCCCTGTGTTGCCTCTGCTACCCATGACCAGCTGGTGGGTGAGGGGAGCTGTGTGAGTGCTGGAGGGGCATGCTGAGGCCATTCCTCCTGCCTTGCCAGTTACCATTTTCTCTTAGGGCAAGCTCAGACATCCCTGTCAGGGAGTACTGGCACAGTCACATTGTTCCACTAACTACATCCACTGTCGTTCCCAAATGCCCACCATGTACAACGATACCTTCCTTACACAGAACAGCTCTTGCTGCAGATAACAGGCAGGATTTGGATTTCTGTGATGCTAAGATCCCTGACTCTAACAGATGCTCTTTACTCAGGTTTATTTGCTAAAACTTTTGACCCAAATACCCAGATCTCTCAGTGTGGTTTTTTCTGTTTTTTTTTTCTGTAGTTGTCATGCTTTGCTAGGGAAGTGTACTTTCTGTCAGAAACAGCTGGTGTCCCATGTGAGAATTGCATGAGTTTAACCAGTCAGTGTTCAAGTCAGTCCTTGATTCATAATCCATAAAAGGCCTTTCAAAGTTGCACTTTTGCATTCCATTCCTCACTATAAGACTGATGCTACTGCACTGCAAACCACATCCTCGAGAATGTCACTTAGGAAAGGGAGAACCAAAACTGAAAGAGGATAATGAAGCAGTGATGGTCAAGCAGCAGGGGCACCATTCAGAGCAATGAGGGGTACAGTGACCAGTGTTGCTCAAAGCCAGGAGGCTACAACAGACAGCAATATACTGAACATGTGGTACTACAGCTGTGCCTTAACTCGAGCTCTCTGAAACCCCATCATCTAGAGACTCCTTCTGTCTGGTATGCTGCTTTGTTTTTAAAAGCCTCTCCCAGGCTGTAGCAAGTTCTAGAAGGAAATATTCCAGGGGTGGTGAAAGACAGCCTTCTGGAGATGCCCACAACTCAGGACTCCCTTTGCTTGTGCCAGTGTGGCTTCTTGCTTTAGTTCTGGACTACAGTCCCTACCTTGTGCATGGCTGCTCCAGCCTCAGCTTGCTCCCAGGCTTCCTCACAGAGTGCAGTGGTCACCTTGCAACGAAACAAAACCTGGGTATAGTTTTGCAGGAGGCTGCCCCATACCCAGTATGGATGAGCAGCTGCCAGGTTTGGCTCCCTATGTCCTACAGATCTCTCTAACACCATCCTGCTGTAACATCACCAGGGTATGCAGCCTACAGTGTTCTGCTATGAACACACATTCAGCTCATCAGTTAACACTGTCTGCACCTCAGTTGGGATGCTGAACACAATGAAAATACACATATGTAACACGCAGGGCACGAAGGATACTCTGTGCCCACTGATACAAGTGGGACACAACCAATGTGCTCCTCTGGGCGGGGGAGTCTGAGCAGCTTGGCCAGGAGGGCCAGAGTGGTGAGTAGGGCCAGAGTCCCAGAAGCAGGTATGTCCATCAGCAGAGATATAGCCTGAGACTTTGGAGCCACTCTGTGCCAGTCCTCCATGCGCTCAGCCATGGAGCTGTGCAGCAGCATGCCAAACTGGTGTCTGGGCAGAAGCAGGTGTGGAGCCAGATTCCTGTGCAAAGCCTACCCCTGTTATTTGCCTTCCTTTGATTTGTGCTTTTGTTTGTTTGTTTTTCCCAGAAAATATGGTGTTTATTTTTCCCAGTATCTTTCCTCTCCCTTCACAGCAGGCAAGAACTTTTGTGCCCTATTTAGTTGTGGTTTGGTTTGGTTTTTACTTAGTTTCCACAGCAGAGGACTCATTATTGATTGTTGCAGAAATATTCTTCAGCAACGCAGCAAAAAGTAGATGGGGGATATGGGTTGGTGTGTTGTGGGAAGAGCCAGACAAGTCGGACTGCAAAGTGCCTTATAGATCTAACAGTGCATCTCTCCAGTGCAAAAACCCCGGCCAGATATGGGGTGGAGGTTCAGAAAGAACAAAAGATGATGTGAAGAAGGAAAGACAACCCGGTATAGAAAGTTCTGTACGGTGAACCCTGTACCCACGCAGGACTGAATATCCACCCCAGCTGGGAAGGCGCAGTGCCACAGGCGCCAAGACAGAAGGCAGCACGGAGGGTGTCTGTAACACGCGTGGGATAGCTGAAATTCCTCTGGGTGCCGAGGGGCAGGCTCGAAGTTCGTCGTCTCCTCGGGGACATGTTTCCCGAAGGAGCCAGGTGCGCGCACGCCAAGTCAGGGGATGCTGCGGGGACCGGCCGCC